>SJJU01001313.1:0-12927 GCA_012932125.1 Conopomorpha cramerella | reverse complement strand
ATGTGGCTCAGGCTGGCTGGACAAATCTTCAAAATGGGTCACAATTAAGCAGGTCAATAGCCCACTAAATGTGACGGCTAAACATCCTTACTTCAGAATTTGTTACGCTACAGAGACTTAGATAATTGATTGAAAAAGTGTCCAGCCAGCTTGAAAAACGCGTTTTCGCTGGTCTCTCAATCTCGGCCATGGAAGTGATTTTGACAAATGTTTGTATATCAACGGCCGTCACAAATATTTGTGACAGCCATAGAGCCAAAAGTTTTGTGATACAGCGGTTTAATAGAAAAATGCAAAAATCTGTGTCCAGCCAGCTTGAATTTCCGTAGAAACATTCTGGCTGGACACCTCTGAATCTGATGAATGGGAGCGTTTTGGAATACGGTTTCTTTATAAGGTTTTAGTGACGCAATTTGTGACGGCAACAACGTTGAATTTATGGCGTCACATTTGAAGGTTTACAAGAAATCAGTGAAAACTTGGTGTCCAGCCAGCCTGAACTTCAAGCTGGCTGGACACATGTATCTCAGCTACCTGATGGTCTTCGACCTTCGGAATACGTCCCAGTTTTAGTGACGGGGTCGGTAATGATAACCTGAATTTGTGACGGAGAAACTTTGAGCAGTTTCGAAGATATTGACAATTAAAGTGTTCCCATACAAACATTCACTAATATTGTAAGGTGACCATAATTTTACATGAATACAAGATTTCTGCAAATTGTCAATTAAGCCTGATTTTTATTTGATTTTAAAATAAAAGGTTTTCCCGCAGTAGTGATGATAACCTTTCATTGTAGTACCTACTTAATGTGTTAACAATTTAAAATAATAACAATTGAATACCAATACGGCGACTGCCTAAATGAGAAATGAAAAAATTAAACAAGCAAATCAATAACAAAATTATGGAAATACCTCAAAGGAAGAACAAACTAGAAATTTGATTTGGTATTTAGGTACCTACTTTATTTATTGAAGAATATTTTAACGTTTAAATTAGGTATTTAAAGTGATAACCATCAACATAATTTGCGCCGCCTACCAAAGTTGTGATAAGAACGTAAGTAAAACTAAGAAGAAATAAATGTCATTTATTAGAACAGCAAATATTTTACTTACCATGAAAAACACCACGACTAAAAAACCCGACTGCAAAGACACGCAACTAAAAAGAAATGAACAAGTGAATCGTAAACACAAGTATTCCTGCAACTTACAGTTATAGGTACATACATACTACACTCATAACTCTTCTTTTTGGCTGGGTTCCCTATCGATCGAATGCCCAATGACGATGTTTATTCACATGTTCGGTCATATAATCATCGGGCTCATTTCATGTTCGGGAATTTGTTGTACAAAGAGTAGGTATGCAGACAAATATAAAACATGACCAAAAAAGGGGGGGGGGGGTATTCCTCACCACCAGATCTTCTTCTATGGATTGAAACACCAATACACGGTTCCTTAAAATATACTCGTCCTACATGAAACCTAAATTATTGGTTACCCTACTACATTGTTTGTATGGAGAAATTTAAAAGATCAATATCTTCGAAACTGCTCAAAGTTTCTCCGTCACAAATTCAGGTTATCATTACCGACCCCGTCACTAAAACTGGAACGTATTCCGAAGGTCGAAGACCATCAGGCAGCGGAGATACATGTGTCCAGCCAGCTTGAAGTTCAGGCTGGCTGGACACCAAGTTTTCACTGATTTCTCGTAAACCTTCAAATGTGACGCCATAAATTCAACGTTATTGCCGTCACAAATTGCGTCACTAAAACCTTATAAAGAAACCGTATTCCAAAACGCTCCCATTCATCAGATTCAGAGGTGTCCAGCCAGAATGTTACTACGTAAATTCAAGCTGGCTGGACACAGATTTTTGCATTTTTCTATTAAACCGCTGTAAGTATCACAAAACTTTTGGCTCTATGGCTGTCACAAATATTTGTGACGGCCGTTGATATACAAACACTTGTCAAAATCACTTCCATGGCCGAGATTGAGAGACCAGCGAAAACGCGTTTTTCAAGCTGGCTGGACACTTTTTCAATCGATTATCTAAGTCTCTGTAGCGTCACAAATTCTGAAGTAAGGATGTTTAGCCGTCACATTTAGTGGCCTATTGACCTGCTTAATTGTGACCCATTTTGAAGATTTGTCCAGCCAGCCTGAGCCACATTAGAGGGGCACTTTTAAAGCACCAATCAGCGCTTCACCTAGCGTATTTAAACCAAACTGACGGGGTACAAGCGTTACGTTGCGTGTACAGGCTCTGAAAAAGAGTCCCATTGGTACACGTGCAGTAGCCGCACTCGAACCCACGAACTATTGCCAGCCAAGCATCCGACCAACTGTACCACAGACGCCCGTTTATCCGACGATAGTGGACCATAGACCCTCGTTAGTTGTATTTGAGGTGAGGTATTATTATACATTTATGTATGTACAGTGTTACACATGTTTATACAAGGTGGAGCCTGAAACACAAGATTTTTTTTTTAATATAGGCATTTTCAGTTAGCACAACACGTATTCTATCTATTTTCAAGTCGTTTAAAATTATAAAACAGTAGATCATCTCTAATTCCCAGTCCTTATTTCCGAAACACTCTACACTGACATTTAGTTGACGTAGCGCCAACACAATTGACCTTTAAACTTAATTTTCGCTGACATCACGATAACAACGCATTATTACTTACATTGATTTATGGGTATTAACCCTTAACTCATTTTTTTTTCGAAACAACGTACTTTGTAGTCTCCGGCCAACATCAGATAAACTTGAAGGCCTTGTTATAACCTACATTTGATTTTTTTGCACCCTGTATATCTGTTTACATATTTGAAAGTACCTACATGCGTCCATTCACCAGTTTTGCGATGATGGCGCTTACTAGTTATTCTAGCTTTTTGACAAATGGCCAGAGGACCATACTGCGTGTAAAAGGGCCCCGAGCTATGGTCTTAGAAACGTTGTTGGGATCGTCAATATGAACGCCACAGTAAAGGTTGTTCATATTGATGAACCCAACATCGTTTCTACATTATGTATATTGCCTATTTCCTTTTAAATGTATTTCTTTATATACATTGGGCAATTTCAGTGGATAATTTAACGAAATATGTAAGTTTAAAAGCGAATAATTATTATAATATACAAGATCACTCCTTAAGGTGAGAACTATGCCTAGCCCAAAGATAATGATTTACCTAAACAGTAGTCAGAATTTCCTAAAGAAAAATACGGAACTGAATAACGGCCCCTGTCGAACCCACAACCCTCCGATTGCAGACTCAAGTACCGATCCACTGGACCACATATCTTGAACTACACAAGTATCCACACAATCTTCGTAATGGATTATTATTTTTATTTTATGCTTTAACTGTTTTCCGATACTCTCTCCCCGTAAAATACGACACGTGCAACGTATTTTGCCATGAAATAGATTACGCTAAAGTGGGAAGAAAATTAATATTGTTCAACAGTCACTTTGCAGCGGGACCAGGTGACTTTATTAAAATAACCACTTCCGTTAGGTGACAGGCCATTAAAGGGGACGTGAGGTATTCTGGCTTCCGTTATTGCCTTACCCGTCTTGTTGACATTTAGATATAAGTTTTCTATAGTCGATAGTCTATTCAGGAAATTTTCAATTTACGAGAAATCCTTTCAATGACACAGCGCGTGTGACCTTACAGCTTTTCCCAGCAATGTGTTTATACAACAATAGTAAATGGCTTTGATGCTAAAGAAATACTTACAACCGTACATAAACTCATGTCTACAGTAAATTATAGGGAAGACAGAACGAAGGTGATGTCTTCCAAACTCTTACATAATAATTGGGCTGGTTTTAATAAATAGGGACTTAGGTAAATAAAATGTAAGTTGAAAGTCCTTACTAAAAAATATACTAATATTAATAAAAAATATTTTTTTTATTCCAAAAAGTTTAATTTGTTTTACACATTTTACTAGCTGTCTCGGTAAAACATTTGTTTGGACTTAGGAAGTTTTGTACCCCGAGTATTGGAAGAAATACCTTAAACCTTTCCCGGACTTTCACGAATAATTCAATAACATTAGCTAAATAAGTTTAGTCGTTCTCGAGTTTTAGCGAGACTAACCAACAGCAATTCATTTTTATATTTATAGATAAACCGTAGTACAATTACTGTAATGGTTGTCCTTTGTAAAGTCAGTACTACTATTTTATTTTGTAAGAGTAGTTTGTCCTGTAATTGATAACTGTTTCTTTTTGCTTCAGATACGTAAAGATGTGGGAGAGGAAGTATTTAGAGAGACACTCTCATAAGTGTTTGATACTCGCTACTTTTGCTTTGGCTTTATCAAGCTACATCGAGCAGGTATTGTTTAAAAAGATTAAGTTCTAGTTCTTCTACTTTAAATTAGTCATCGTGATTTGTGTAAGATTGTATTCTACACATAATATCGTAAACTTTATAACGTACAATTTCTTTTCTTAAGGTGTCAAGTATGCCTACCATCCTGGGAACAGAAAATGCTTGGCCATCATTCCAAAAGCGGAACATCGGTGCTTTAGCTAGAGAAGGGTTCCTGAGGTCAGCGCTAAATGGATACAAACGGAGCATATCTACTCTAGCCAAGAATGGCCAGTTGCCAACATTTAGAGCACCTTTCGATGGAGTCGATAACAAAGATGACGATGACGATTCTGAATCTTCCGAAAGTAAGAGAAACGTCGCTGCTATTGCTAGACTTCGAAGCTATTCCGCAGTGAAACGTAACATACAAGCTCTTGCACGCGACGGCTACAGATTCGGCAAAACCAACTACAACCAGTCACCTGAAAAACGTAACTTAGCATCCTTGGCCAGAGGCGGATATATTCACAAGAGGGACGAAGTTAAAGGAAACGAATATTACCTGCCTTTCTATCAAAATTCTATACCACCTCTATCTGAACTCGACGGCCCACTTGATTATAATGAAATATATGACTACCAACAGTCTCTGCACCCCGATTTGTTACCTCCTTTGGCACAACCATTGAAGCGATCGGCGGATGGTGGTGATTTTCCTGAGGAAGAAATGTATTACCAACTTGCGGATAAATACAGCGGTGATAGTTACAAGCGTGGAGTTTCTGGTCTTCCAGTACATGGTCTAATAAGACCAACGTATGTTGATCCCAATGCCAGAAGCAAGAGATACATCTTAACCATGCCTGATGCTATTGATAAAAATGACGTCGCTGATGAGGAGCCGGAAGATAATGACAAACGATCTGTTGGTGAGTATGCTATTGAAAGTGGAGAAAGAAAAGTTTCTTTAATTGCTTAATACGAAACTGTGCATTGTCTTCATTGCCTTATATGCTTTTTCAGACTACGAGAGTGTTATGCGTGAAAATTTTGAGAAACGTCACATCGGTTCTCTTGCCCGTCTAGGCTTGTTACCGTCATTTAGGTTCTCTGGTGGGCGATACAGTCGTTCTGGTCGAGCGAGGCTCTTGTTTCCAAGTCAGGAAATGTACAGGTCCCTATATGGATGTGTAATAGATGTTATATGTTTAGGTTGTTACGATAGAGCGAGAATACTATGTGCTTTGCTTGCGGTAAATACATGTATAGAGCGTTGAATGCTTACAGACGCATGACTGAATGTGTTTGTGCCTGAATATTGGAATCAATGATCAATAGCGTTGTGAGTAAGAGAATCCAGAGTAGAACAAAATAGACTGCACACAACACACACTCCTAGCCTATTTGGACACACCCAATATTGCACAAAACAACCTTTGGAGATGGTATAGAGTAGATATAATATATCCAAGATATAGCTAAATGTAAGATGGTAAATGTTGTTAAATCCGAATGAAAATCATTACTGTTTATTGCGTGTTTGATGTTGTAAAGTAGGATATTGCGTAAAATTCATGTGATTATGTTTGACGTTTAGGAATGTTGGTTGAACAAACAGAGATGAAAATTTTAATATAACTTTGCGTTTTACAGGAAGCATTCCCATGACGAGAATCTCGGAATTAGGTGAGTAAGTTCATTTAGGTTGTGAATATTCAGTTTTATGAATGAATGTTTGTTTACTTACCAAAAGTACACGTATAGGTACGAAGACATAACAAAAATGTTTAAGGCTTCGTTCACACGGCACGATTTTTTGCCGTATACGTCTTAAAAAACGATGTGCATCGCCGTTTCGCTACGGACGACAGTGAAGTTAAAGTGACGAAATCAGCAATGCACATCGTTTGTTAAGACGTATATGGCAAAAAAACGTGCCGTGTGAACGAAGCCTTACATGTAATTATATTGCTCTGAAAAAGAGTCCCATTGGTACACGTCCAGTAGCCGGACTCGAACTCGCGACCTCCCGGACAAGTATCCGACTAACTGGACCACAGACGCTCTTCGCTGAAACGTCATGCAAAATATTTTAGCTCTACATCTGTACGTCTAATTTAAGAAAACAACATAATGTAGGCAGGTAACTGGCGTTTTCCCTATGTTATAACAACATCGCATAAGTTCCCTGACCGGATGCACACTGCACTACCGCCCCCGATACGACACCATTGTACCTCCAACAGTAGGTGACAATCAAGTTGACCTGAGCATGCCCTTGTTAGACTATCCCTACACGTTATAGTTCAGGTAACACTGGCAAGTCAACTTCAAGTCGGCCTGCGACTGTACCCGCAGCTTTGTACCTGTTCGCAGAGTCACGTTTGCTCTCACAAAGCAACTGCAAATGAGAGGTGAAAACAAATTGATTGAGACTTCGTGCGAGCGTGATGAATGGACTATATTCAACACAATTGTCTTTGTAAATACCTCAACTGGTCATGTTAAATGCGGATGAGAGCTATATACAACGTGTTTATGAATAAGCGTGACAACCATTCCACAGCAAGTGTATTTTGTCGCATATACTACATATATAACTATTAAAAAAATATTTAACCAATATTTAAGAAGTTATTATTTTACTTACGAATGCTAGGAATTGGGATTATTTTCTAACTCTATGCCGCACCCCGGCCGCTTGCGGATCTCAGACGACGACGCGCTTCGAGGTAGGTAGATTACAACGAGTAGGTAACTAACTACCCCACTCAGTACACTCGCTGTTTCACTGACATTATAACCACGGGCACTTGCACGTACGATTTCACATAGTCTGGGATAGCGATACAACACTCGCGCGCGGATACGTTGACAAAAAAACACATCCATCTGCATGGGCATGCGGACTAATTGGGTCAAGGACAAACTAAATAGCTCAAATCTACACTTTCCTCCCTGCCCCGCCACCCCAACCCGCGAGGTTGAGTAAAATTTCGACAAATCTCGGAATCTCACGTTTGTTTCTGTTTTATTCTTATTGGTTTAAACAAACATAGCAAATGGTTGTTTCCTTTTCGCGTCGTCGGTAACTGAGGGATGGTTTAGCGACTGGCGCGCGGCGTTGTGTGTGTGAGCGAAGTTCGTTGATCTAGGAAAAGTACCTTCTTAATAGCTCTTAAGAAAGGGTAAGACAAAAAAGTACCAAATCTAAAAAAAATAACTTATTGTGCTGAAATGGCCTCTACTCCTGATACTGAGTATGCAGTTTCGTGGTTGCTATGTTTATTCGTTAACACGTTGTATATTGGATAGTAATTACGAGATGAAAAATATACATATCGGCCGTAGTAGGAGAACATACACATCTTAGTACAAAATATAATTACCTGGTATTGCAAGAGCCATTTGAAAGTGCATTGTTCATTACGTCGTATACCTAGAGCTGCATCTTCTTTCAGGCAGTATATCCCTTCTCCCGAGACTGACCCAGCAGCCGATCCAGACGACCCCGACGTATCGGCGACGGCACTACCTTCTCACTCGCACCCGACAGGACGCATCCTCCACCGACCGCTGAACAACGACATCCCGGACTACCTCCCGTCGCACCCTGCCCCTTCACCACCCCTCCCCCTCCCCAACAACTATATCGAGTCCCTGAACAAGAACCGTTGGCAATCAAATAAGGAGGTCCCCAAGTTCTACTACTTCAGGTCTTTGAAGGTGCCGTACCATCAGTCGGGGAAGCGGTACCTGCTACTGCCGGCTGTGGACAACATCCTGTTGAGGAAGAATTATCCAAACAGCAGCCTACCGAGCCGGCGTAAGAACCAGTAGCTGTGCCGCTGCCCTCTAGGCCACGCGCTGCACTTCAGCAGTGGCCCCAGAGATGAGAGACTTATGTGAGTGGTCAATACAAAGTCCCGTGATTTCACTGCTGGGTAACACCAAGGCTGGGATAGTGATAAGAACGGTATAGAGTAAACAAAGAATTTGGGGATCATGGTAATATTGTAGACAATAAAAATAAATACATTCACTATTTTATTGATTATTATATCATATATTTTGAAATATATTGTAAGTTAACTATTTCTTTAAGTCGAATAAGGATACCTAAATAGTGACGACATGGCCAGCTTACATGACACAGACCGAGAAATTCTAGTGATATATTATAATAAATATGACTTAATAAACGTAAAATTAAGTTTTTGTCAATCGTGAATGAAATTTGAAAATGAAAAAAAATTACTTACAATCATAAATAAATATGCGTAGAAAGAACATTGTTACAAAAAAAAGTATATAGATTGAATAACAATTAGACAAATATTAATTTTGATGTGTTGTACGTAGTATAGGTACTTACTACTTAATCGTTACTTATATCTAAATTGTTGATGAATATCGAAATTTTCTCTAAAATGTTTAAGCAACTGTATTGAAAACTGTTGTATTATGTGAAAAGTAACTATATTTCTCACGTTTTTATTCGCGGAAATCTCCAAATTTGATAAGGGAATTAGGAAATTAAATATCAACACATGAGATAAGATTGCTAAGAAATGCTTACTGCGGAAGTTTGGCATTACATCTACTTGCGAATGGTAAATGCTATGTGTACACACTGAGGTACTTTGCACAAAAAATTACATTTCATGCCTTTCATTCCCAACACGAGATAGGCGAAGGCATTTGTTAAGCAAATGCCCATAGTACACCAGACGATTTAATTGGGTAAAACTGTCATAATTTTTAGTTTAAGCATTACTGCTTAAGACCATGTTTCTATGGAACATGGTGTCTAAAGTAAATACAATGTATTGTTTCACATACTATCATTTATTTTAGTAGATGTTCGCAACGACCACCGTTTTTTAAATACCATTTATACCACAATATACCTTTTACCATACCACATTTTATTAAATCTATGAATGTAGTTTTTCTTCTTATAAGTAAGTCTATCATTAAAAGGGATGACATGGTTCCTAAGTACAGATCTTCGTATGACTTATAATTTCGGACTTTCTTATACTGACCGATGTAAATGAGCCACCCTGTATATACAGTATATCTAAAGACAGTTCGCGACATTAACGGACATAATATGAAGTTGCTGGCAGGAGGAGTATCAAATGTGTTGGTATTTTTAATTTTTTAAAGAAGCCCAATGTCGATTTATCTAAATTACATATCTTTCTAATAACTTTAAATTATTGCTGTGTCTGACAAATAAGATGCTATATTCCACATACAAGTGGATATTTCTTTTTTTTAGATTTTTCTAAATTCAAATAAGTATTTTCCTAATATATCTATGACAATTGTAACTTACTCCATTCGTGGTAATTTGAAATTGACAATAAAATTTGTAATCTCGTGACCATAATATATCTATTTACAATTCATCAATGTAAACTATTTGCTGTTGAAGCGTCTTTTACTAAACAGAATAGACAATATTTTATCCTATACTGTAGATTTATCCGGTTTATTAAATGTAAATAAAATAATGAAAACAATCTATGTGGGTTTCATTTTCAAACTGTCTCTAAGATTTTATTACACAATGTTAAATTAAAAATATTAGCGAACCTCGATAAGATGACTTAGTCCATGATATTAAACAACTTTCCCCAACTAACACAGTATATAAAAAAAAAGTATTGTATGAAACGATCATACAAAGTGGAAATCTAGTGATCTTGTTTGAATAAGATTTTTTTTAGGTTTTTGATATATGGTTCCTTGGGGAAAGATGTTTGATTGTTTGACGTTCTCGAGTTTCACCAACGTTTTAAATTTAACGTTGAAATAATTTTTCATAACAAAGCGATCATAATATTTCGCGAGCATTGAGATCGAAATAGACGAAACTAAATTCGCAATTAAACAATATATTTTATTTGCCAAAACAATAAGTTTATTTCATTTCAATTAATAGCATCTGTAACAATATGTATGTATGTACCTAAGATTCGAATTAATATTGATCAAACCAGCTTTCATTGGTACATATATACTACAAAAGTTATATTTTTGGGGTTTATTTGGTCCTGTTTGGTGAATGGGTAGGAACTTCATTAACTTATCTGAAACAAATGAAATGGGTATAATTTAATTTATATGATTAATGTATCTTATCGGATAAGTTGATATGCCGATTTCTCCAGGATGTTTATCTCCATTATGAGAGTGGTGGGCTCTGTACATAGGTAAATAAATCCTATTGTTACCCCCTTTTATCCCAAATGTGTTAAGCTCTTCTAGTTGCATCGCCCTGGCATCGAGGGACAAACCAATGCATTGAAAGTAACGGAACCAGCAATTAAACCAGAAAATATTTAGTTAGTAAGTCTAAAAGTTTTCCAGCGCAACCGCCATAGCGGAAGGGTATCCATAAAGACAAAATCCCCATCACAAAAAAAGGAAAACCTAAACTGTTCATTAAAAAATAGTATTTCATCAAACTTACTCAGCGGTGCAATTTTCACTACGACTGAAGGAGCAGGAGCCGTTGTTGCAGAAGCGGTAGAGTCCTTGGCAAGTGTGCAGGACGCCCACGTCCATGCCCATAGCTTTGGTGCAGGTGAACGTTTGGAAACAATTCGCGCAAGATTTGGCCGCCTGGGGATTGAGAAGGGAAATCAAGATATTTGTGACCTTTACCTTATTCCATAAAAAGTTCTACTCTGATACACAAGTATTCTATGATATTGTATAAAAGACAGTTTAACGCGAAGTTCCAAGGAGTAGAAACAATTTTACACACGTTGTTATCGGTCCTAAAAAAAGTTAAAAGATCGGCCGTCGATGTGAATAAAACTTCTACTGTGTGTACGTTTTTTTTGTGTCTGATTGGTAAACTAAGCATTTCCGAATTAAAATAAATGCACCAACTAATTAGATTTTTCCAAGTGATCTTTTGAAATTCTAAATTAATGTTGGGAAACGTAATTGAAAACCAACACTGTGGCAAATATCTATCCAACGATCCTACTGTTATCGCAATCCAGGTTTGGTTCAGCGAATACTTGAACGCGACAGAATAGAAATAATAATAATAATATATCTGTAGATATGTTGAATTCCTAGAGTACTGAAATTGAATTTTATCGTAACATACAATTTTGCGTGTATAAATGAAAATAAATAATTGCGTGACAATTTCACAAGCGGTCACCTAATCGATAGTTTGGGGTGAGGTGACCGTGTGTAAAATGTCCCGGGATATTTATTACTTACCTGGGTATTTGAGTCGCAAGTTGTGTACGTATCACCATTTTCGTCATCAGAATCGGTTCCCAGGATCCCGAGCAGACCATCATCTTGTGCCATCAGAAGATGGACTGCTGCCTGCAATAATGTTAAACAAACCGTTGCAAAGTTTAGTTTTTGCCACGTGGACGAAAAAGTTTCAATATAAGAACCTAGAGTGTCTTCTTCTTTATAATGCATAGATCATCATAATAGAACCATAAACAAAACACCAGACATACATTTAAGGGAGAAATACGTAGGTTTGGTTGGCTAGAAATCATATTGAATATTCAGGAAACATGGACTACATAGTTCTGTTATTGGCCATCACCACACACTTGTCTTCGCGTGTTCAATCATTACATCATTGTGTAATACCTAAGTGGCTTAGTACCTAGGCCATGGCAAACCTAGGTAAGGAGTAATTTATTTCTGGCTAAAAGCCCCATGTACAATTGAAACTAGTTATTTCGTATTTGATAAGTTAAGTTGAGCTTGGTATAACTTCATAATAGTTGGCAACCGGTTGGTTGGCCTGAGCTAGATACCATGTCTATCTTTTTACGGGGTAGTATGTGGGATGTGACTCAGTAACAGGAATAGGATTCCAGTAAACCATTTCTTTGCAAAAGCATTATCAGTCTCTTTGTATCTCTGAAGCAAAAAAAAAATATGATTTGAAAAGATTTCTTACCAATATAAGGCACTGGACGAAGAGAATCTTCATTAAACCCATTTTGATTGTTCAGTCAGATAATTCCAGTACTAGCTTCGTAGCTTAAAGACGAATCAAAGTCAAGTGGCTTGCTGCACCATCTCTCTCCATGGTTTATATACTGATCATCTATAAAGAGAATTCTGTAATGCAAATTTCTTTTAAGAAAGCCTTTAGGAAATCACGACTCATAGTCAGTATCATTCTAAAGCACTTAAAGTACACTGAAGTTATCGACAATAACTTGAGCTATATAGGTACTCTGAAGTATTTATTCTATAGAGTAGAGTTTACCGTTCAGTAGTTTTTGAAGAATCTGCGTCAGTAACAAGACAATAATGACCCATGTGTGTTCACGGATTCTTTATCTTAAGTAAAGATTGCAAGTCTCAAGAAAGTTATTCAGTTATGAGGAGGTATTTTGTGTTCTGTTGCGGGCTCCATGGAGAAAGTTATTTAGTATCATGAACCAATAATTTGTGGAAGGAACTGGATCCACAGGAAGGTGAAAGTAATTGGAAGTTAGACATAAACTCGTGTTCATAATCCGTAATATGGTGAACATATCTATATCATTT
>SJJU01001312.1:0-67609 GCA_012932125.1 Conopomorpha cramerella | reverse complement strand
GGGGAGGCAAAGACGGTGTGGTCTTTCACGGCTGTCGCGGCCTTTATGCAGGACTTCTGGACTTGACCACGATTGACTAGACAGAGACACTAACAGTTAACAAGTAACAGCGTCTGTGGTTCAGTTGATCGGATCCTTGACTTGTAACCGGGAGGTCGCGGGTTCAAGTTCGGCTACTGGACGTGTACCAAAGGATCTCTTTTTCAGAGCTTATGTACGCAAGCAACGCAACGCTTGTACGGTGAAGGACAACATCGTGATGAAACCAGCACACCACAAGGTGTGTGAACCCTATAACGGCGATGGGCTCACCCCCTGTCACGTTGGGTTAAATAAACCGTGGGCATTTGCTTTAGCAAGTGCCTCTGCCTACCCCGCTTTGGGATTAAAAGGCGTGAAGTGTATTTTTTTTAATTAATGATGAAGACAATTTGGCCTAATACCTCTTTTCCTTTTTGGACCGAACAAAGACTTTTACCAAAATAACCAAAACATTTTACCGCACGAGGTCGCACTAATAGTACTTTAGTAGTAGGTGACAGGAGCTAGTTAAACTTAAATAAGATCGCTTTAAAAGCTTAACAACGATTTATCAAAATGTCCGTGTCGGCGGTCGCTATCTCGCGGAAAAGTAATGTGGACATGTCGCCTGCTGGCCGAGATAGACTTTCCGCGTTGCGCCAAAGGTGGAATGTCTTAGGGTTGTATTCTGAAATACGAATCAAGCACTACTCAGGTAAGTTTTAAGCTTCGTCTAACTCTAATGGCAAGTGTCAAAAAGAAACAAATGCGCCTCAAGTATTTCAGGCTTCCTTTCAGGGTAAAATGGACTTTAGCTTGTAGAGCCCTGTTTTTAGTGTCCAGTAAACGCTTGTTTCAAGATTCCTAGATTTCGTTCCAAATTCCCGCTCTGTACTTATTATAATTGATTGCTGGCTAAAGTTGTATTATTACTTTATAAGACAATTCCATTTTGCTATGTTTGCTTTAATATGCGGACCGAACTATATTAGAAACCGCCCACGGTTTTACTTTCATGACATTCCTCATAAATCGATACACCTTCATAGTCCTGATTAAAATCCTTCTTTCCTGGTCGTCCCTCCTTCAACCTACCTACAGCTACTTTTAACAGTTCAAGCTCCTCTGAAACAAAAAAACACGATTTAATCTTCGTGACAAACTGTAAGTTACCTGTTTTTAACTAATACATACATACATACACTTCACGCCTGTCTCCCAGAGACTACAGATCTCTATTTGTCACGGTCCTGACATACCCCTTTCGCTTCATCTACATTCATACATCTTTTCATACATGACGCCACCTTCAGCCACGCCACCTTCGGCCAGGACATCACCAATCTGGTCAACATATGTCCTTCTGGGGCGACCTCTACTCACCCGGCCCATTACATCACCCATATAAGTCTCTTTCGTCAATCGACTTTCATCCATTCTCTCCATATGCCCAAACCACCGAAGCATGCCCTTTTCAATCTTGGTCACTACATCTTTAACTAATATATTTTCATAATTTCAATCAATCACACCACAAGTAACCTATACTGCTGGACTGGTCTCTGCTACACGATAACTTAATATCCGCCAAATATACCGACACATCCGTAAGTGCAATAATATAATTTGTAGGAGTGTAGGTATAGTAATATGTTGCTACAGCAAATACACCGCGAAACACAATGTTAATCAAATGTGAAGTGTCAAGAATTCTCTCAAAGGTATAATTTTACGAAATTGTTAAAAGTGTTCATTCGAACATACTTTATGACTTAGGAAACTTTATCTCATTACGTAAAGTAAGTATCTAACATAAAGTAATGAACTTCTTAAGCTTACTTTACCCACATTTCGTACCTACGTTAATTAAGTATTTTTTTGTTTAAGAAACAAAAAAAAAGTAAAAGGTACATTGCTTACACTTCTGCGTAAAGAATACTAAACTGAAACTTTCTTCAATAACCCAAAATTACCTCTGTAATTTCCGATAAACTTTCATTAAGTAGTTATCTGCATACACCTGTCATTGATTACGCTTAACTATTCTATGTGTCCCTACATGTGTGTTCAACGGTAGTAGCAGTGTTCAATTACGCAGACGTCTGGTGGGTTTTACATGGTATTAGTGGGGTTGAAGTCTACTATCATTGAGGAGGGTAGAGTAGAGGCAGAGCGGCGGGTGTACGGAGCGGGGGACGCGGGGTTGCCAACCCCTCGAAGTGTGAGCCAAGAGCCACTGGCAGTCAGTTCGCAAGTGACCGCGGGACGCGTCGGTTGTGTCCGCTCCTGTCGCAAGCCGCATATCGTTCACACGTACAAAAGTTATACACAAACTGTTTTTGTTCGTGGAAAATGGATGTGAAGGCGCCGGGACCACGCGGGTCCTATAAGAGAAGGTACGTAATAGAAATTGATTGTCGTTGTAGGTGTGAATATTTGTTTACATTTTTTTTCCGCTGTGCTGCTCGCGATTTTGGTAAGATAATATTTTATTTGTGTATTGTTATGGTAATCAATGCGGAAGCTGAGCGATTTTTCTATTTTACAGTATCGCCTCGATCTAGGTTGATAGGTGTAGAGTTAAGGAGAGTTACCCTATGCTTCACTAGTACACTTTAGTGCAGTTTCAAGGAAAGTGGTGACTTAAAAACTTTTATGGGTTTTGGCGCCCAACGTTGCTTTTAAAGTGTTTAAGAGTTTGCCTTGTTTTGAATTTTTATTTTCTTTATTTGGTTTCATTTTAGTACGTACCTACTCATTTTAAATGAATGTATGAATGGTATAAAATTTTGCGTTAATTTAATAGATTAGGTTTGCGGTTCTTTTATTCAAATTGACTAAAGAAACTTTTAGTAAGTGGTAAATAATATTATCTGGAATTATATTTGTTTTTCGATAAGGGGCCTTATTACCTGCTTTTTACTGAAAAATTAAAAGCATCACAGCAACGAAATAAGTAACTAAAGCAATTTTAAAATGAAGTATAAATTACTCTATTTAACGTTTATGTTATTATACCAGGTCACTTGTATAGGTTAAATTTCAGTAAGTATATTAAAAAAGCAAGGTTAAAATCACTTACCGCCGTATACATAAAAAGTTATAACGTTGACTAGTCAGTCAACAACTAGTTAGTTGTCCGTATTTGGCATAAATTTGACCAGCGTTTGAGGTTTTTACCTACAAGCAGTGCACTACCGTCGTTCTGAATTTATTAATACCACGGTGAATTTGTACGTAGGTACGTTCTTTAGATAAAATATAAAATATATTTATTTTCAAAAACTTATTTACAGTTGCAGATAGGTTGGTTCCATCTAGTAGGCATGAAGCCTGTAACAGAAGGCATTGCTATTTTATAATATATATAGATATATAAAAGAAAGTCGTGTTAGTTACTCCATTTATAACTCAAGAACGGCTGAACCGATTTGGTTGAAAATTGGTGGGGAGGTAGCTTAGAACCGGGAGACGGACATAGGATACTTTTTACCCCGACCCTGTTGGTCGCATCGCTATATAGAGGGCGTTATAGTTTGTATGAAGAACTGAAATTACGCGAATGAAATCGCGGGGCGTCCACTAGTATAAATACAAAAATATATAAATATTTCGAAGGCTTACAGGATTTATTATATTATTATTTTTACTGTTAATAAACGTCAAAATTGAAAAGAAGAAATGCCGGTAAAAAGTATTTTTAGAGTAACGAAACGCGAGCGAAACAGCGGGGAGCCCTTATAACACTAATAATGACTTGACGTTTGAAACACTTTCGCAAAAAACTACAGTAAACTGATTTTATCCAGATTTGGTGGGGCGATAGATTTCACCATGGATTACGAGGATATAGGCCATGTTTTTCCCCAAAATTAATGGGAAAAAGAGCGAATAATGAAAGTTTGTTATAGGTAGTTGTGTGAAAAGTACCTACGCTTTTAACCGACTTACAAAAAAGCTCATTTAGTCGATATTTCTTTTATGTTTGTTACCTCAAAATTTTTGACTCAGTGAACCGATTTGGACGAATCTTTATCTGTACGTATACTAGTGCTTCCCTTTTGGTACCATTTAAATTGTGGTTCTGTTTCGACAAAAGCTTATGCCGATAATGATGATTATTTTTTTGTTGAAAAGAGATATTTGAAAGGTAAGGAAAATCTCTTGATAAGGAAATCAGGGTTTGGTTTGTTTTTAAACACAATGAACAAACATTTGACCACCACCCTGTCTGATGTTAAGCAGTTGGTAATGGCAAACCAAATAGATCAAGAGATACTTTAACAAATCGTAGGGGCGAACTAGTACGTAGGTCGGTTCACGGAAATACTGCTAAATGGATTTTGATCAAAATTGATGGAGAGATAGATCGTATCCTTAATTAGGACGTAAACTAGATGCTAATGGCACATAGCGGTCACCACGGATCCACCAGAACACACCTACCACACCTAGTCAATATCAATATATCTTACTAATATTATAAATGGGAAAGTGAGTTTGTTTGTTTGTTCTTCTTTCAGGCCGTAACTACTAAACCGATTGCTTTGAAATTTTGCAGACGTATAGTTAGAAGTCCGGTTTAAATAATAGGGTACCCCAATTATCCCGAAAAAAAATGATATTCCCGAGGGAAAACAAGAATATTTCTTTATACCGCAATATAACCGAAGTCCACGAGGGCGAAGCCGCGGGCAGAAAGCTTGAAGTACATAAAAAACAAATTCGCCTCCCGCTGTCTATCCCTACGTATGCTTTATGCTTATATCTTTAAAACTGTGCAACGGATTTTGATGCGGTTTTCTTTCATGGATAGACTCATTATGGATAGAGAAGAGAAACACTGTTAATAATGTACATTGGTAAAACAATGTTTGCCGGGTCGGCTATTAGGTATATTAACATTGCAAAAGTTTGTATGGACATTGGTTGGTCGTGCAGTTTTAGTATTTTGTCACATGCATTTAAAGAAGCAGTGTTACGGTCTTCGTGTAAGGATCTTAAGTTATTAAATATTTTGAAGATTTTTGCGTTTATATTATGGTCGACTCAGGGTTTTATTTTGTATTATTAATAGGCAATCAACGTACAAACGAATGTGAAATACTACGCAGTTTTTTCAAATTCGGGTGGGCTCCAAACTGATTAGAAATTAATTATTCATACACACATTTTAACCCCAAAGCAGAGTAGGCGGGTATTCTTAAATTACATTTGTAACCAACACAGTGTGATATTAATTTCACTTCCTTAGAGTAGGTACATACCTACAACGGAATAATTAATAACGAGTGAGAAGTCACGAACAAGAGTGAGACTGGTAGTGCTTTATTAAATTATATACCTCTAAATATGTAATACTTATTAACTTAGGTCTACCTACTGCGTGAAAATGGACCTCGAGCAAATGTCTTAGAAACGTTATTGGGCTCGTCAAAAAGAACAACAAATTCTTTGACATTTAAGTAAGTAGTTACTTCTGTTCTTGCTATCCCGACATTCTGGACTTCCATAGATAATTCAATACTAAAATTAGTCAAATCGGCCCAACCGTTCTCGAGTTTTAGCTAGACCAACAAACAGACCAAAAAAAGGAGGGTACTCAATTCGGTAGGTATATATCTTTTTATGTTTGTTCGCGAATAAGTTCGTCGTATAAGAACCGATTTTGATGAGATCTTTTTTTTTGAAACGCGCACAGTTGTTATAACTCAATATTTTTCCACCGCGTATATAGGCGCGGATATAATCAAAGACAAGCTCGAGTTTGTTATTTTACTCGACGTTTCGATGCAGTCAGTGTTGTTTGCTGAAATAGTGACTCTTTGAGGGTAGTTACGGATTCGTATCAAACCAGTGAACGACGCAGCCGCCGCTCTCCAGTCCACTCGTGACCACGAATTTGATGAGGTTTTGATTTTTTTTTGTTGTAAAGAAGATATTTCCATGCTAAACAGGGTTTGATGATGGCAAACCAGATACATCCAGGAGAACTTTAAACAAAATCTTAGTAGCGACTAGTAGATATTGGCTGAAGTCCATCACGTATTTTTCTTCGAATCCCTTCCGTTTGCAGTATCAAAACTGTATCTACTCCTACTTTTCTTTGGGGTTAGAGCGATAGAAAACGATTCTTCGAGTTTCGAAAAACTCGAAACTATGGATCGTCCATTAATTACAATTGTTGGCCATGTCGCTGCTTAACATCAGGCAGGATAGTGGTCAAACGCTTGTTCACTGTGTTTAAAAAAAAGTCGAATTATGACAAAGCACTACGAGCAGCGATTGGTGAATGTTGTCAAAAACGAATGGAGGAAACGAACGGTGTCTTTAGTATATTGTTATACTTTAACCTAACAAACCTTAGCACAAGTCTTGTTCCTAAATTGATATCAAAAGTCGAATGCTCTCCACGAAAGATGAACTTTATTACCTGGCAGTATAAGTAAGTATCATCACTTCAGTCGGTTTTCATGCATTTTTTCTTTAGTTTACTACGGGTACTGCTGTTAGTAGAGTGCCGGGTTTTGGTAATTACCCAATTCATGAAAAAAATGCAGTTTTTTTTTCAATCCCGTAAAAGTCACTACAATTCCTGGATTGTGTTGAAAATAGCGCTATAAATCTTACGGGTAAATTGCCTGAACTCAAAATGCCGAAACACTATTAAAGTATGTACAGCTCACCGTATCCACGACAACTGGTACCGCCAACAGCAAACGTGGAATACAACAATTTCTTCTGAATCTTTGTTGGAAATCCTGGTAGAGTAGTTACTAAGATTTTGTCGTAATATAATAAATATTATAAATTACTTGCGCTGTTATAGACAGTTATTTTTACGCGTGTTATATTCTATTAGAAGTTGAGCAGGAGTACAAATAATCTGGTTTTATGTGAAAAGTTGTGGTGATAGGCGAACAACTAGCAAGATCCTGTTTTATATTGATAAATCTTCTTTGTCTGTCGTACCCACCAATAACCACTTATATAAATACAATGCTCTTGTAAAAAAATATAATATCCTTGACGGACTAGGTAGTATCAACGTGATAGGTAGAGTCTAATGTCATAACGTCTTAATGCTTGCCAAAAAAAGGAACGCCCTTATTTTCGTCCCATCTGATCTAATTTACTGCACCATATATTTTTTTCTTGCAAAATGAATAAGCGTTTGATCACCATCCTGCCTGATGCTAAGTAGTCAAGTGGTCTATAATGGAACACACTTGTTCATTAGGTACCTATTTACCCGTGACTGGAAAACCTCCAGATAATACTGCGCAGGAAACACAGACTCTGGCAAGTCATTCCACATCCTGGCGTACTATGAAAGTAGACGCCAACCGTTTGGTTCGCGTAAATTGACCGTTCTTATTACTATTGCCAATATTTTCGTAAGTCACGTTTGGTAAAAACGCTTAGTGAACAGTCATCATCAACATTATCCGCCCATATTTGGCCACTGCTGAAAATAGGCCTCTCGCATACAGCTTCAGCTAGCCATCTCGGGCATATCATCATTCCATCTTGCCTGAGGGCGCCCTACACTCCGTTTGCCTTGACGCGGTCTATACTCAAGAACTCGTTTGCCCCAACATCATAGCCGGTGAACAATGGAATTTACTAAATAAATGCCCCTACATATTCTTATTTGTTAATTAAAAGCTACTTTTTCTTATCCAATGTCTTAGACAGCACTTTTGACACCAACTGTACCTCCACTAAGAACATAATTTAATGCAAATTGTTCAGCAGGTACACCCTTTAGTGACGGCAAAAGTAAAGAGGAGACAGTATCATTTACATACCTTTCTGCTTCACAAACATATACCTTTCTTGCCTACATAACATACATACATTTATATACCTATTTACCGGCTTCAAGTAAGTACGTCCTGAACTGAGAAATCTTTTCAATTATGTTAATGTCTGCTATAAGCCAGACCGGATATGTCATCACCCTGAGAATGGCTTATTATAACGTAAATAAGTAAATAAACAACAACCGTGAATAATGTATACATATACGATACTGATTACCCTCTCACTAGTATGAAATTGACAACAATTCCTCTTACTAAACCCGTAACACTTTCTCTTAATTGTTATTGCTTACGTCGTCGCCCTGATGTAAAAGCGTCTCCAAGTCTATCCCCGAAGAGTTAATTGGGGAGCCGTCTTCGCCTTGCATCCACTTCCGCGAGTGTTCGCGGAATGAACTTGGTTTCGTAGGTAATAGTTATTTGGAAATGGGTAAGTAGGAAATGGAACACCATTTGTCTCTGCGGCACTACCATTGAGATACTTATAGTACATTATCAGTGTTTCTCTACTTTATTACATACTAGCGTTTCCCTACTAAGTATATTGTAAATGTATTATATTATATATATTCATTCTTATATACATTCTTCTGGAAGCAATCTTTTTACTAAAGAAAACCGCATCAAAATACATTCTGTAGAAAGACAGCGGGAAGCGACTTTGTTTTATACTATGTAATGATATTACGGATACAACGGACGTTTCTGAGATAAACATAATGTAGTGCAGAGTAGGTAATTGTCTAGGCGCATACAAGTCACGGATGAACAAGTACCTAATAGACAAGCACGCTTCACTGTATGCCACATCGCTGCTTAACACCAGACAGGATAGTGGTCAAACGCATGTACAGTCGCGCACAAAAGTGATTTATCAGTTTGGATGATTTTTCGTTTGTTACTAAAATGACAATAAGGTAGAGTTCTGATGACTTGAAAACCAAAGGAAAATGGAAAAAAGAGGAAATGGATTTAATTATCGAGTGACATTCATATGATTTTCGTATTTTGCCTTAGGGTGGCCATTTTATTGGATATATGATAATGGTATATTTACAACAAAAAACATTTTCTGATTTTGCATCCGCGACCTAAATCATTTTGGATCAAAGAAGCGTCAAGTTCAAATCACGGATCTGTTTAAAAAAAAATACTGCAGTTAATCATGCTTTTCATCTTATCCCTATCATTTAGTATTCCGCTTGTGGATTGCAATGTAAATTCTGTTTTAAATTTAAATTGTTTTGCTTCTCTAAACAGTACAATTTAAACACAGTGTTTTTTTTTTAGTAAAAAGTAAATGTTGTCACCATGATATTTTTTTTTGTCAGTAAAACGATAAGGTTCTATAAGGTCGAGTTGTTATATTGTGACAAGTAAGAAATGAGCCTTAACATTTCATGGCTTGTGGCGAATTCGTAAACCTCTTTGTACATTTCCTATCTCCATGTATCTATTCCATTAAACATATACATTTGTATTACATCCAAACTCATATGACATTCTTCTTTTCTATCGGTTCTATTTTTTATTCTATCCATTCTATATAATTTCTATGTGAATATAAAGTGAATATAAACAATCCAAAAGTGTTTACCTGCATCGGCTATTCACAGACTCATTATGCGTTCATATGAGATAAGGAGCCTAGCATAGGCTAAGAATCTTATGAATTTCAAATCTATTGTGCATAGGCACAGGTACATCTTCATAAATAGTCAAAATGATAGATAACCTTAGTAAGTACAAGTAGATGTGACCTACCTTCTGGGGATGCTAGGCTACGTTTGTTGAGAACAAAAGGGCAATACTTCAATGCTGATTTACGTTGACGCACATCAAGAACATCAAAGACGTTTGTCGATTTGAGTTCAAACGATATTTGCCAGTAGTATGTACCAATCTTAGTCAACACCACCTTAACTTGGCCACTGTAAGTTGGTCTATTCAACATTCTATAACATATGAAACGCCAGTTCAGAGAAATCAGATTTTGTCCAAAATAGACCAACGACGATGGGGCAATCATCTATCTCTTGAATAGTGATTGTGCGTGGTTTACACAATAATATTTATGTTTTTTTTTTGGAAAGGGAACAAAGGGAAGTAAAATTTTTCTTCTCACATTTCAAATTTGAAATAAGAAAGAAAAGACATTTACAATCATTACAGAGGCAAAAGTAAAATGAAAAAATAATATAGGAAAACAATTAGGAAAAATGCTGACTGAGTGACATATTAGATTACAACCACTCTCGAATATTTTTACAAAGCTATTTTTTGAGGCAGGTGAATGGTAAGAAATTATTTTAGGAAAGTCTACATTTAGATGGAAAAAAAGATGAATTTAACAGAGGTTTTATTGAAAATAATAATTCGCTTCGCACGATCCAAAGCGTCACTTTTCGCGGGTCCGTAGGCACGTACTCTTACAGAATATCGAGCCAGTGTTTTTGGTCCGTCCACTCTTGCCGGCTCCAGACAGGGTCAGGCATCTGTTTCCCACGGAACTAAATAATGTACTGAGGACGTGACGAAAGCAACACAAGAGGCTTTCCTGGCCCCGTACCATGAGGCCTTAAAGTAATATTGTTTCGCTGTGTGACAATGACAGTGCTATAGCACTTATCTAGCTCTATCCCTGTCACACAGCGTGAACAATATTACTATAAGTCCTCATGGTACGGGGGCTGATGTTTGTCGGACGAGAAAGGTTGTCGAGGGTGTTATGTGGGGTTTCCGTCAATTCTATTGCATCATAGGTAAATAATTTGATAGACTGCGGGGCTATGCAAGGTGTAAAGGACACCTATCTAGATGTAGTGACAGCTATTCGTCTAAATATCAAAATATTGACACACTTTAGTGTATTAAGAATTAATAAATCTCACGATTAATTAATACTTTTGGCTACACTTCGATAGAATTACAAGCAGCCCCAGGGGGTCTCTGTTAAGTTGTTTACCTTTACTACGCAAAGGCTCACTTGAACTCTTTACAGTAGGAACCGTCATGTTGACACTGTTTTGTCGATCTTGAACTTCGTCTACGAACAGTTTGTTCTGTTGCGAAATTATCCAAAATAAAGTACTTTTAAATGATCCAATTTTGTATTTACAGCTTGCTAGATATACCCCGGCGGTGTTACACGCAGTTTATCCAACTCCCGTCGAGAATTCGGGATAAAATATAGTCTATACGTTATTCCGATGTAAATGTAAGCTATTTTGTGTACCTGTAAGGTATTTTTGTAAGGTTTTATTGAAAACCGGTCATCGGTATTTTGAGTAACAATCATTGAAACATCCATCCAAAATTTCACGTTTACTTTATGATATTAAAAGGATCAATTTATGGGCCTAAATAATAACAATGCCCTGGCTTATAATAGTAATATTTCCGGGAACTACAGATATATACATGGTTCGGTACAGCGCCCATTTAGTGCAGGATTTTCGCATCCGCGACTAGCCACCAAGCTCGTGCTTGCGGTGCTCCACACTATACTAGCATTATCCACAATATTAAAGCATTTCTTCTGCCTTATACACATTGATACTTCAGCTTCACTGCGATTTTTCACAGTTGACACCGGTTCTCACTCGCCAATGCTGCAGGTTGTGGAGATCGATGTCTCCGTGGTGTCTAATACAGATTTAAACGATTTAAGCCAGTCCGAATAACGCTCGACCGTTTCCAGGAATAGGTGTAGTAAGTAAATTCTTTGTGAAGCTGTAGTCGCAATTATGCTTCAGTGGTCGTAAAGAAGAATCAATGAACTATTTAGCCAACTTAATAAAAGCCTAGAGGATTTAGGATGTGCCAACTACGGCTTAATTACGACCACTCACAATAAAATTTGTCTTTCCTGCAAAAAATAAAGTCGCCTATAATTTGTCAGTGCTAACGTTGGTAGCGTTCGTTTTCCTTTTGTCGCTATATAAATCCTAACGTAATGGGCCATATATATTTGTTTATATGCTGAGTGTGCAGTATGCATTCTTGCGATGAACAGAGATGAATTCTATTATTAATTGGTTAATCTAGGTGACCCGGAAAACGTTTGTTTGGCCATATTAAGGGATATTGGTATGCCCAGGTAAATTCCGTTCGCGCGGCGCGATGTGTTTTGTACAAAAACCCAACCCAACGTCAGGATTATTATTGGCCTAATGAAAAACCTTTCGAATTGCGTGAACCGTATTTCATTTTTATTTTATTTTAATAGCTGGAGGCGGTGCGGTTTAATTGTACGAAATAAGAGTGGATTTTAACACGATATTTTAAACTTTAAAGAAAGGAAAAATAATAACAACGGAGTATTTTATTTTTACTTGAACGTAAATTATTTAGATCAATTATTTATTAGTCGAGTAAGGTGAACCCCCGTTAGTTGGTGCAACCTATCATTTTGTTATGACAAGACACTTTTTGCATGCTAAGGACTGGGAACGTTCACCGTAATTGTCATGGATTTATTTTTTTTTACCCGGGTATTGTTACAATCGCCGCACGCAAATATCTACTTCATATAAATTTCTAATCCCTAACTCACTCAAGTTTCTGAATCCGAAAGCGGGGTACGTAATACGTAATACGGTACGTATTTTAGTCATATTCTGTACTTATTATGTCAGGTCTGTAAAAGATCTAAATAACATGTGTATTTATCTTCATTAAACTCGAGTCTCTCGCAACAAAACGACGCTAATTTGCTTGAAACTTACAGGAAATTGTGAAACGTCCCCGCCATGCGAGATAGGTGTGCTCAGCACCGACAGTCCTCCTCGTGATGTAGTTATCACACTGCATACCTACTTATTTCTTAGCTCTGTTGAACAGGGAAGAAAATAAAAGTTTCGCAACATTTCCCCGCTGACGGTGGCACGTTTAAGATGTTTCACAGAACAATTCTGCGTTTACTTTTCTTTCTTTTTTTTTTTTCATTCTTCGTAAGTTTCCAAGTGAAATCCACCGAGCGGAATCTAGTTGAATTCGGGGCGTCGTGGGGGTACGCCATTCGCAATCTATTCGGAGGAGAATCGAGTACAATTAACGTTGTTAGAATTGCACCCCGCAGTCGCCACACGCGGGAACATTTGCATAATCCTCGGCCGCTGTACAATAAGGCCGGGAAACGTTGACATTTTGTATTAAAACGAGAACCTTTTCAGCAAATAGCATTGGCACAGCAAGTACGGATTAAAGTTCGGCTGATTTAAATCATGAAGTTTTCCAAGGAATGTTTTTACAAGCTTCTGTTTTTTGAATGGAACTTCTCTTTCGCCGAGAGCTAAGTAGTTAAATAAGTAAAGTACCTAAGTAATAAAGTAGCGTTTATTTTGCTTATCTGGAAAAACAGTTTGGGGGAGGGGCAATTCCGCAGTGTCCAACTATGACAATAGTGTCTCAAATGGATATTGGTGTCCATTACCTGTTAGTGGTGATTCAGTAAATTCCTGTCTCAACAACAAACAGCAATGGACCATAAACATCACCAGTTAGATACCAAGAGACACTATTAAGCTCATGCTCAGGTTATTGTGCTATTTGGCTTTGTTTTTGTTGCAAGGTGGCATTAAGTAAGGTAATACCTTATCATAATTAAACAGTATTTGGAATTTGGATGTTGCGGTGCATTCATAGATAAAGTTTGATTAACAATCGATTCCACGAAGTACGCATAAATATATGTCGTTATATTTAATGAGTTAGGTGCTAATCAGAGTTACTCCATTATTTGTCCCTTTTGCTAATTTGTCACTATGGTTAATTCGTCACTATCCAGTATCTATAAAGTAGGTAACTAAAGAGTAACGTTTGAAAAGGGGAAAAGTGTCTGCATAAATAGGTCTGCAAACTCAACTCTTATAGTGTTAGTTAACAGCGTTGTTTACCTTCTCTTTCTTCTTTTTTCTTTCTTCTTTTCTTTATTCTTTATATGTACACCCTAAGTGAAAATTCTAAGCAAAATATCGATAAAGCAAAATCAAGGCAAAACTTTTATAAACTTCACCCACGTAAATAAGTGTCGAACCACGAATATTTTTTGTAAGTCCTATAGAAAACCTAAAAAGAAATAAAATATACACCCACCTATTTTTTTAAGAAAGATTAAAACTTGATAATACGTACCAAAAATAAAACTCTTATAAAAAGTAAAACGAGTTTCTTGAACTGTTACTTTAGAAAATTAGGTATTCTTACCTACCTATCGTACGGAAAGAACCGCCCTTCGGGTCAACTAATCAAGCCATAAAGAATGCTAACGAATAACTCCTAATTTACCCAATTAGCGTGTAAAAGTCTTAATAAATCTCTAAAACTCAAGTCGGTTGGCTTATTATTTTCCGCAGGTAAGCGGAAAAAATTACCCAAAGACCTCTCCGTCAAAGAACGTAACCATTGTTATTACCTACGATATCTTCCAAAACCAGTTTCTGAGGAGACGGTGTCTGAGTTTCAGAACAATACTTTGATTATTGTCAAACTTTAAGCTAGCGGCTCGATAAATGATGCAAAGAAAATAAAGGTTTCCAATAGTATTGTGCCTATTTTTATTTAGGTATCTAAAGATCAAATTCGCAGTTCATTGAGACTTCTGTCCTGGATATTTTCTCGTGTTCTCGATTACGGAATCTGTATCGTCTAATGAATTTATGGAATTGGTTTTTGCGCAAAATGATTTAACTTACGGTTTCGAGTGTCCCAGTGTTATTACAGTTTCCCACCCCGGGTTACGCTCGAGTTAATCCCGGTTCCATGGGAATTTGGGCAATATTCTTTAATAAAAACTTTGTCCCGATATTAACGGCGGGAGCAAACAAGAATTGGTCAGATTGGTATATGAATTCTCGACTTATGACACTTTTAGTGACGTTATATTAGACATAGTTTCTGATATTGGTTTCTATAATAATGAGAGAAAATGGGAAATGAAGTTAATAAAGATGGGAAATTAAGTTGATAGCGATGGGAAATAAATGTTTAGTAGTACACAGAATTATTGAAAATCAGGAATTATATAATATATTTCTATGTCATTATGCTTGATAGAAATAAAGTAAAAGTTTTGGATAATTATTTCACCATCAAAATATACTACTATATGCATTAATTTTAAACAAAATAACCGTGGATAACACTGCGGGGCATACCTAACAGCTAGTTAGTGATGAACATGCAGGTAAATACACTGATTTGAATTTCAAAGAAGCAGAGGCACTCATTTAGAAAATTGTAACATTTCACCAAGAGAAAATAACCTATAAAATAAAATATAAAGCAGTGGAGATGTAATCAACATCTCATTTTGCATCACCAAGTCGAAAATCTCGGTGGAATTGAATAAAAATCCCATCTGAAATGAACGTCTCTTTGGAGACTACAAAAATATTGTCGACAACTTAGCGCACTGATCTTCCGTTCAATATTAATTAACACGTTGCGACTTCGGTTAGCAATTTCCCGGGAGCGTATTGCGAAATGAAAATGAATATTTAATAAATTAAAATCCGAACTATAAATCGGTTTTACATACTTAACGAACGTACTGTCACAACTGGCGATTGTGAGGCGGACATCTGACCGCTTTGCATCGCCCTTTATAACATCGCATTAGTTTATATTAATAATTTAAACATTTAAGCGTGGACAAATGTTTCAATGCCATTTGCATAAAGTGGAACAAAAATTGATACAAAAGCTGTGTGTCATATAAATATCGCACTGAAAAGTGTGCTTAGGTAATAAAATAGTATTATGAGTATGAATTGTAAAGGGAAGCGACCGCCGCCGCCACGCCGCCGCCAACAGAGAAAGAAATCACTGTAGCATCGGAACCCTAACAATGCGACCCTCAAAGTCCTTTTTAATTTCATTCGCGCGACACCCCTCGCCGGAGGGTGGCAATCGGCCCGCGCCGACCTCCGAACACGTTCATATCCAATATGCCCATTACCTACACCTTATTGATGTCAGATTTTTAACTGCTTTAGTCCGTCTGTTTGTCCTTCCGTTTCTATGTCACTGCCAAATATATTCTAGTAAAAAGGTAAATGTTTGTTATCTTCACTTCTCGGTTCTCAGTCGAAACTAACACATTTTTGGTATTCTATAAAGTTATTCAAAAACGCTTTTAACCGGAATTGAGTGCTATGTGTATAAAAGCCTACCGGAGCGGTGGCGGGACCGCAGAGTAGCCCCGGCGATTGATGAAAACGGCCGAACTAGCTGCGCGGCCACCGCAAATGGCCCGTAGCCATGGCTGAGCCACTGAACTTTTGCTATCCATGCAAGTCCCTATTCATTCACAAATTCAATAAGCACGTTTCACATGCGGTATGCCAAACTCCGTAGCATTTCAGAGAACAAACTGCTGAATGCAAAGTTTAGGCAGGTGGGAAAATATTTTTGAATCCTTCACGGTGAGCGGTAAGGTGGTGTCGGAGACAGCTGGTATAAAAACTCGTGAAAAGTAAAAATGTGAGAACTGTGCACGAGTTGTCTATCTCTTTGAATATTTTTGACAGGTGTGTGCTGTTTGTTTTTCGTTTTCTATATTTTTAATGTGATATGGGTAGGTAAATACTTGTGCTTTGCCTATTATCACAAAGTGCTTAGTTTCTGTTGGTAATTACATTTTTTTTATAGCGAAACAGTAGAAAATGTCGGTAGAAGACACAAACTTTATTTTTACCAGTTAAACTCTGACCATGGAAAAACAACCATCGGCTGGTAATTTTAGCGTTTACGAGTTTGTACCGAGTTTAATTACAAATGCGGACATTTAGGAACATATTGGGAAGGTATAACAGCGAAAATGTAACTTAGCAAACGCGAAAACAAAAAAGTAAATTTACCTTTACAGTAGGCATAAAAATATACGTTACCTGTCTATTTTTATTTTCGAGCTCGCTGCATTCATAAAAATCCGAACTTAAAACTGACACAAATATTATTCCCGAATATCAATCGCCATGCGGGATTAATAAAGAGTGGAATGCATTGTGGAGAATCGTCCACGCGGTCCAATTGCCCAAATAAAAGTATTCCGATGTACAGTTTATATACATATATACGTACATTTATTATACTTATATATTTATTTAAGAGTATAAACATAAACCCAAACAAAATAGGTGAATAGGTACCTACTGAACAATTGAACATCGCTGCTTAACAGGCAGGATGGTGGTCAAACGCTTGTTAATAGTGATTAAAAAAAAAACTTTTGCGTTTATAATATTTATTACGTATGTAGTAGGTTTATACGAAACGAATGTATTATGCTAATGTAAACTTCCTCGAACGAGAGGGGCTATTTCTGATGAACTCATGGTTTAAGAAAAAGCCCCAAAGGAAGTGGACCTGGCAAAGCCCCGATACTATGACTAAAAATGAGATCGATTTCATCATGACGAACAAAAAGCACATATTCAGAGACGTCTCTGTGATCAACAGGTTCAATACCGGTAGCGATCACCGACTAGTCAGAGGCTCTCTGAATATCAACCTTAAGGCTGAACGTGTCCGTCTGATGAAAGCCAGGCTCCAACCAACCATGCTCCAAACCATAATGGGATCCGAAGCTTTCCAGCTAAGTTTGGAGAACCGGTTCGTTGCCGTGGAAACCACAGCAGACGTGAACAAGAACCTCGAAAATGTGACTCGGGTCCTCAGGGAAGAGGGTACGAGATTTTGTGAAATGCAGCGTAAGGGCAGTAAGTCAAAGCTTTCCGGGGAGACTTTACGGCTGATGAAGGAACGACGTGAAAATCCGCCCGTCACTTCGACCGCAAGGCGGGCTCTAAACCAAGAGATTAGTAAGCACGTGCGGCACGACCTCCGACGCTACAATACTCTTTCAATAGAAAGAGCGATTGAGCAGAATCGGGGGTCAAAAGTGTTCGTACAATCTCTTGGAAGAAGCCACCTTGCGAAATTGACCACAGCAAGTGGAGAAGTCGTCACTTCGAAGCCGTCAGTCCTTTCGGAGGTTGAAGACTTCTATGGCCGGTTGTACGCATCGCATGCATCTCGTCCTGATCCCGAAAATGGGGACTCTAGAGCCACATTGACACGCCACTTCACCGAAGACCTGCCAGAAGTCAGTACTGGCGAAATTGAGATCGCTCTTAGACAGCTCAAAAACGGAAAAGCTCCAGGAGAGGATGGCGTTACAACCGAACTATTAAAGGCTGGAGGTAAACCGATATTGAGGGAGCTCCAAAAGCTTTTTAACGCTGTCCTGTTCGAAGGAAGAACTCCGGAGGCGTGGAGTAGAAGTGTGGTCGTCCTGTTCTTCAAAAAGGGAGACAAAACCCTGTTGAAGAACTATCGACCCATTTCTCTTCTAAGCCACGTCTACAAGCTGTTCTCAAGAGTGATCACAAACCGTCTTGCGCGAAGACTCGACGAATTTCAACCTCCGGAGCAGGCTGGATTTCGGAGCGGTTATGGCACCATAGACCACATCCACACAGTGCGGCAGATCATAGAAAAAACTGAAGAATATAATCTGCCCCTGTGTCTAGCATTCGTGGACTATGAGAAGGCCTTTGACTCGGTTGAGATCTGGTCCGTTCTGGAGTCTCTGCAGCGTTGCCAAGTTGACTGGCGATACATCCAAGTGATAAGATGCCTCTACGAGGCTGCCACCATGTCCGTCCAAGTACAAAATCAGCAGACACGTCCCATACCATTGCATCGAGGAGTGAGACAAGGGGATGTTATTTCCCCGAAATTGTTCACAAATGCAATGGAGGATATGTTCAAGACGCTGCATTGGAAAGGACGTGGCATCAACATCAATGGCGACACATCTCTCACTTGCGATTTGCAGACGACATCGTCATCATGGCAGAAACGCTGCAGGACCTTCAACTGATGCTGAATGACCTAGCTGATTCTTCTCTACGGATCGGCCTACGGATGAACTTGGATAAAACCAAGGTCATGTTCAATGAACATGTTCTACCGGAACCGATTTCAGTACACGGCACCGTTCTCGAAGTTGTTCAAAAATATGTATACCTTGGGCAGACATTGCAGTTGGGTAGAAACAACTTCGAGGACGAGGTAAACAGAAGAATTCAGCTGGGTTGGGCAGCATTTGGGAAGTTACGTCGAGTATTAACATCAGCGATCCCACAGTGCCTGAAGACAAAAGTCTTCAATCAGTGTGTCCTACCTGTAATGACATACGGAGCTGAGACGTGGACACTGACGGCACGGCTGGTCCACAAGCTCAAAGTCGCACAGCGTGCTATGGAAAGGGCTATGCTCGGCGTTTCTCTGAAGGATCGAATCAGAAATGAAGTGATCCGACAGAGAACCAAAGTCATCGACATAGCTCATCGTTTTAGCAAGCTGAAGTGGCAGTGGGCCGGCCATATTTGCCGTAGAACCGATGACCGTTGGGGAAAACGAGTTCTCGAGTGGAGACCGCGTCTCGGCAAACGGAGTGTAGGACGCCCTCAGGCAAGGTGGACTGATGATATACGCAAGATGGCTGCCAGAAGCTGGATGCGAGAAGCCGAAAACAGATCACAGTGGCGTGCAATTGGAGAGGCCTATGTCCAGCAGTGGACATGTATGGGCTGATCATGATGATGTATTATTTTACTGACTGATAAGATGTGTAAATTAAAACCTAATAGAGAGTCAATTTCGTGTCTCGAATATCCCATGTATTGTTAGAAATGTAGCTGTTAAAAGTTAAATCCAAAAATTGTAAATGAGCAAATGCCCACGATTCACCAAGCGTATTTAACCAACGTAAGCCCATCGCCGTTACAGGGTTCACATAACTTGTGGTGTACGGATTTCATCACGATGTTTTCCTTCACCGTACGAGCGTTGCGTTGCGAAATTCAAAAGGAGTTCCATTGGTACAAATCCAGTAACCTGATTCGAACCCACGAGCTCCCGATTGTAAGTCAAGTATCTTACCAACTGGATCACAGACGCTCTGGAACGGAATGCAACCGCAAATATTTGTTTTACCTTTGACTCAAAAAATACTCCTTGCATTTTCTTTTTGCTGGAGTACTATTGCGCCAGACAGAGATATATTATGATGTTGATGTTTTTTAAAGTACCTACATATAATCCGCAAAGAATCTGCTCTACCACCCTAAGGTTGAAACTCATTTGAATGTCAGAAGACATCAAGGCTTATATTTTACTAGTGGACGCCCCGCGATTTCATTCGCGTAGTTTAGTACCTGCATCCTATATTTCAAGCGTCTAACTTGAGCGGTTTATCATACAAAAGTTTTTTCTCGATAACTCCCGTTCCCATGGGAATTTTCCAATAGCCTGTTGCACCTAAGCTTTAAGTGTACTAAGGTACCTGTATCCCAAATTTCGAGCATCTACCTTGAGCGGTTTAGATTTTTCATATAAACGATTTATTATCCCGTTAATTCCCGTTCCCGTGGTATTTTCGGGAATTCGTTCCTTAGTGCACCCCTATGGTACCTAAGCTACGTCCGTTCCAAATTTCAAGTCCCTACGTTTAGCCGTTTGGGCTGTGCGTTGATATGTCAGTCAGTCATTCAGTCAGCTTTTCCTTTTATATATTTAGATTTGACACAATATAACAACTCAACCTTATTGATGTTTTAGTGACAGAGGAAACATCATCAAGACTGATAGTGCACTTTCTAGGCCGACCGTACACGATGCAAGTTGCCTATAGGTAATTATAATACACACGTCAAAAGTGTCTAGGGACCAAGTACATTTTAGAAGATTGCAATTAAGAATATATTTTACAAAAACTGAATTCATTCGTAATTTATTCAAATTGTGCTGATAAGTCATTAATACAGGCATGGGGCATTAGGTAGGAGACAAATCCAGAAGATTAGATTTGATTTAAGTAAATTATTTTTGTAGAGCTAAAAATGTTTTTGACACTTTGAATGAATGAATGAATGAATGAATATACTCTTTATTGCACACTGTACATGATGTATTCCACTTTGATGTGTGTATTACCTACTGTTTCATATTTCTAAAAAATAATTAGACGGTCACCACCAGGATGTGAGCGTAAAATATTGTATGTTGGTAATATTTAGTTTTTATACCGCGCTACACGGCTCCCGTGGGAGGAGCTCCACTCTTTCCCGGAAACAAAGTATTACCTAGTCGGTGCACTGCGATAACTTTTCATTATGCAGTTTATTTTTAAAATAATACCGAAATGTATTCTTTCGCATATTTCGGGGGCGAAAAAGGCGAACGTAGGGATTTTTATAGATACTATTGTGATGATGTTCTATTCATAAGATGTCTGATAAAAATTACCTACAGGACAACGGCAAATTAATTTCTGATTTAATTATTTGTTTATTTGGAAAATGTTTTAGCTTACTGCTGATGCAAGGAATTAGTGTATGAAATCATTTCTTTTGGAGTAATATACTCTTTATTGCACACTGTACATTACAAAATGTAAAACTAACAATGGTAAGATTGCAAATGGCGACCTTATCGCTCAGAGCGATTTCTTCCAGGAGACCTAATTCATTATGACGGAACTTAACATATATAGTGTAACGAGGAATGTGCTTTATGAAATAAAAAAAATATTAACTCTATTGTGGACATTAAACTTAATACAGTTTACGTTGTATTTGCTATCGGCGCGTGTTTCCCCGAAAAGGTTAAAAGGGTTAAAGACAACCACGTGATGTGATTGACCTCATCATTTGATAAACCACTAATTGAATACTAACGTGTCCAACTTACTTAAATCCCTTAAACCGGTGCGAACATTGGCATCAAATAAATCTAGGGCTCAAGCAACTTTGACCTCTAAATCCTGTAAGGGGGAAGAAGCCACGGTCAGTCTAAGTGTTCCCTGAGTTATGCTTGTAGTATATAAAGCCACAACTCTGTACTAAGTCCAGCAAGAAAGTTCTTGCACATTATATTCCTACCCTTGGAATCCCTATGATGTAGGTAGGTGTAGAAGGGGGACGCGTTCGTCTGTAAAATTGAATTTCGGGCTACGATGCTGTCCGTTATTTTCAGGGTAGAATACCTATTTTGTTTGTCTTTTAAAAGCAATGAGCAAAGGATGGATTTTTGTGGTTATTTTGTCAGTATTGTTTTCATTAGCATGATGAGATTCTGTTACGTAGAATAATAAAGCATATTTCTGTTCTGTGGGAGGTCAGCGTAAGTTTCAATTTTTTAGAAATACACAGTAGTAAACAGTAGAACAGCGGCTTTGATTATGAGATTTAAGTCTTGAACTGATTTATTTTGGTAATTGAAAAGTACCCATGTAAGTTGATTAATATGTCGTGATTTGATTGCCGTTAAAGCTGAATATTTCCACGAATTCCTGAGACATTTTTCGATCCATTCAATACGGACTAGTACTTATTTTAAAATATCTGTGAATTCTCGTATTTTCAGGGACCGCACCATTCTGAGTCCCAGTTCCCAGAAGAAATATTTCAGAAATTTCACTTAAATGATTCAAAATAAAGGCTCATATTTTTCATTCTGGATCATTTCGAATTAAATGTAATGAGCTAGACTCGCGGTCGTTTCTTTGAAAAATACAAAAATCACTTCATTCCATCACGTGTGCAGCTCAAATGGATTTACAAACATTTTTAAGGTCATAATTCACCATACGAGGCTAGTTTGGACTAACTAGACCACCAGTTTTGGAAATGTGTGTGCGGTAAACCCAACCGAGGATTTCAAGCAGAGAAGACCTTGCACCCCGTTTAAAACGGACGATAGGATTTCCTGCCGTCCAAAGCTCAGAAACGTTCTGCAGACATCCAAATGCAATTAAAGGCAACGGTTCAAGAGAGTGTCCGACTCGAGCGATGCTTAACTTGGTTAATTGTTTTCCCGTTATCGCGCGACATACTCATACATCTGTAAGCCAATTATGAGTTTGTACCTAGGGTCCTACTAATAAACGCGGTATAACTATTCCACAGGTACACCAAGATCTCCTTAACGTGTCAGTTGTATGTCGGATAACCAGCTTCAATTGAACTGTAACAACTTAGGTTTAAGTTACACCGAGTTTATTACTAAGAGGTATTAAGATTTAGATAGATTAAGATAAGAAGAAGACTAGGATTTTTGCACATAACAACACCTTGTGAAATTCAGGTTTGTTCATGACTGTTTCCTGTCACCGAAAACTGTTATTGCGTCCTACAACTTCCTTCTATTTATTAGAAATCTGAACGTAAGTGTCTTAGTCGTGTGTTCAGGCGAAAACTACTTAACGAATTTTAACGAAACTTGGGAGATAGATATTATGAACTCGGGACAGGAAATACGTTACACGTAAAATTCCCATGGGAACGTGATGAACCGGTGGTAACACCGGTCGGGTACTGCTAGCAGTACTTATTATAAATGCAAAATTTTGAGATATTTTCAGATGGTTTGAACGAAAACTGGCATGGAACTGGTAAACCAGGATTAAGTATAATTTAGTAAATTTTCTCTAAATATTCCCATGGCAATGAAATTACTGGGAAAACATCGTGGTGCTCAGCCAGTAGATGCATAAAAATACAATCAAAGATATAGGTATACCTAAACGGTCCTACCGGTGGCGCAGCTAACTTTAACCTCTAGATTTACCGGTACTTTAGAGTTTAATTATATTACTTTAATACGATTCAGTGTTAAGTGGGACATGTAAATCAACGACGGAAGGGAATTACTATGAATCACACGGGCACAGTAATCGTCGACTATTACATAAGTGAACTATGCGAGCGAAGCCGCCATGTAGTATCCCCTATATAAGTTATGCGTCGTGGTCACCGACGGCGCGCGCCATCTCTCGGGACAATATGTAGTTAAAATGTCGGAAGTAAAAGTTTCCTGAAACTACACCCAGCTATTTCAAATAAGGTGATAACTGCCTCAAACTAGAAAATGGTGCAGCGCAACGCCATCGCAGGGTTTCATTGTTCACACTGATCGGTTTACCGTTTAAAAGTTTCGGTGGTGTGACAGTAAATAGGAAAGTCAGGGAATGTCATGAACCCCGGCCGGATAATATGACGGCAGTAGTTCAAGGTAATTATGTTACTGTTCGCAGATGAGCTCAACGTTCAGAACGTTATAGTACCTAATAGATAATAATCAAACTTTTCCTTGGATCTCCTTGGTATACATAATTTAAAAAAAAAAGTTTAACAAATATCCAGCAATCAGAAGAAAATGGGTTGCAAGAAGTGCTTTTTTCTTGATTGTGTGGTGTTTTCCTTACATGAACCACCTACGTACATAAACAATTTTATGGAAAATTTTTAGATTTTTCATAAACCAACATTCATAAGTGAGGTGGCAACGTATGTCAGTTGGCTCCTATTTTATTATTTCGTTTCATCTAGGTACCTACTAACAAACTCGTTTGATTTCATTAGGAACGTATAAAGGAAAACTAGTTTACCAAAATAATTGTTTTCCAAAACTGGAGTGTGTCCCCAAAAAGTTATAATAAGTACAACAAAAGTTGTTAATTTTGTTTCTCACCATTTTATACTCAGTAAATTCGAGTGCCAGTTGCAGTGGGGAAAGTGACAGAGACTTCTACTGTTACTTACTGTGATTTTCATGTGTAGAGAGGAATTAATTATTAACGATAAAACAGTTTTAATATTGAATTACAAAGATATGGGAATTTTAATGAAAAACACAAAGTTCACTCTTTTAGTTGAAACTTAACGTTTGAAGTTTCTTTGAGGTGTTTCGCGAAGGATATAACATAATTCAAATATATTTATTAGAACGCGACGTTTAGCTGACACTATTGATGAAAGAAATCAAGGGTTGGTGACTAGTGTAAGTTCAAATAAATAAGAAATAGCAAAAGAAAAAGTTTTGATTCCACCACCCAACTTCTAGTTACCAAAAAAAAATCTCTTGTTATCAATTTGTGCACTGCGTACCTTAATTTAATTCGACACGTGGAAGTAGAATATTGATTTGATACATTGGAAAATATACATTTTGTTTTAAGGAAACGTTTGGATGATACTCTTAAGACCCGCACAGCTCCAGCTTAGAAAGTCACTTTGCTCATTGATTTTGTTGACAATCTCGAAACATTCGATCTTCATTCCGTCATCTTTTCACTAAAACAATGCTTCTCAGAAACAATTTACATAATTCATAAACGTGGAACAACAGTTTCATAGATAGCAAAATTAATACAAAATGTATCTTTCACTGATTTTCCTAAATAATACAACACAATGATGCTTTAATTCTAAATCAACCCGTTTGTATCTCACATTACGCGCACTGTACTTGAAGCTGCACAGAGCTAAGCAGTTTGTTTTCACTACTCAACAAAAACACGAACTTTACCGATTCAGTTGGGGGAGTACAAGTGAGAACATCGCGAATTGTGCACAGTTCCGTTACGGATGCTACCCACAATTTGTGTACAATCAGAAACACCGAGCACAGCCGCCCCTCAGAACAAGGACAATTTAATAGAGGGCCGGGGTGTACGAGGTGGGGAGGAGAGCGGGCAGGCGTAGTGACAGCTATCCGTCAAACAATCAAAATCACAATAATCTATTCTGTGAATGGATTGATTTTTTATAGCGAACGGATAGCTTGCACTGCCCTCTGACCGCTCTTTTCTCCACCACGCTTTCTATTAAACTGTTATTCACATGAGGGTTATGATTAAGATAATTTACAAGACAAAATACTTCAAATATACTTTTTTTATTTATTTGCCTATGTCACTTGGATGGTGTGAAACCATCTGTCAAACGGCCAATTAACTTCAGTATTTCCCTTACAATGAGAATGATTTTGTATGGCTTCAAATACAACCGACACAACCAGTTACCAGTTATTCGACCTTACGTACAAAGCGTATTCTTTTGAATTTTTTTCAATATTTTTTTCAATATTGTTGAAGGGTATAATTATTTGAATTATTACGGTACGATATTTGATGATCTGGGATTTCTTGAAACAAACCAATCACGACGCCATCGTATATTCCATAATCCTTAAAGCACGTGCTAGGGGCGCATGAGAAAAACATTTGACTAGCACATTATTGCATACATACTGGTGCGTACTTTTCATAGCTCGGTTACTGTTACATTCCGACGTTCGGAAAATTGTCAAGAAAAATACAAAACTTTATCATGCAAATAATTTTTTACCCTGACTACAGAGAGGGTTATTGACACCTTGTGTATTTTATTGGTACATGGTAGTCAGAAGCAACAATGTATATTATGTACTCATACGTACATAAGTACCTAAAATAAAATCTCTATATTGGTCGAATATGCAGATTATAAATAATTGCAATAATTGCATCACTTTATTTCCCTTTCAGTTAAATTCTGCATGACAGGGAAAATATTTCTGCCATCCATTTTAGTTAATTTGAAATTATATTATGAATCCATTTTTCAAAGAGATGTGAAAACACTGTTCGGGCTTCAATTATAACAGCAATTTGTGCCATCGACATATTGTTTGTTATTGTTGTTGTATTGTTTACTGGCATTATTTACCTAATTACAGAAATTTACTATAAGGCTAAGACCACACTAGGCGGAACTGCGCGGCTGCGGGACAACGCGACACTTATTTTTGAAGTTGGAAACATACTCGGCACTTTTTTTCGGTTTGCGGCGAACACAAGCGTACGGGGATCAACTGATTGTGCTTTTTTGTATGCAAAGGTCGATTTTTTTCCCTTTTCGTTTCGGGACTCTGTAGGATCTAACATGTACACTTCGGCTAAATCGGATCATTCTAAACGGAGAATAAGCCTTTAAGCCGAAGTCCACCTGTTTTTGTACACCCTACTGAATCCATTTCAGCAGAGGTCAATGCCCGGGAACGAAGAAAATATTCGACCGCTGCTGCAGCTTCGATCAGCTGATGGTGTTCGTATTGGGACGTCGAAATTATTTTTTCGTTATATTAAAAATATGTACTCGATAGGGTCTGAAGAACTAGTATAGAATTATACTGGTTATTCAGACCTTATTTATTATTCGCCTTAAAAGACGAAGGCTCCAGTGTATACTGCATGTAAAAGGACTCCGAGCAATGACCTTAGAAACGTTGTTTTTACAATGGTGATAATGCGGGGAAACGCAAAATAATAGTTTCATCTCCATACAAAATAGAAAAATGTATGCCTTAGGGAGGTGACATTTTGAACGGGAATTGATTTTTTTTGTTTCCCCTCACCTGTCGTCATATTGTGTCGATTTTAAGAGTCGGGGGGCTCGGGGTCCTTTAACACTCGGTATATACAAGTATTTGTGCCGCTGTCTGTACACAAGTAAAAGAACACATCGCGAAGAAAACATTGCAACAGTACGACCACTGCTGTACCTAAAGTTTACTGAAATAAGAACTAATTCTTGGTGTTCCGAGGTTCTATTGGTTTTCAATCCTATTATCACGGGTAGATAGAGTACGTAATCTTTCGAGTTTCCACTAAGACTAAGCAATTTTTTTTCGTACTTTAAAATATTGAATATTCTTATAAGATTTGTGTAAGTACATGAAGTTCTAGTAGCCTACTCAGTATGTGCTTTAAGCTTGTACATACAAGAATATGCCTATGTGTGGTATACTTCACCCCATTCATGTATGTAAAAACCGTGTCAAATAAGTTATTGTTTAACATTTTAAGAAATAAAAAATGTTTTTCTAAAAAAACAACAGAACCACAATCGCTGCACGTACTGTCAGTTGGTAGTTGATGTTCACCACTCGTTTCGCATCTTTAAAACATATTTAATTGTCCCAGTACTTTACACATAATTAACATCTAAATTAATTAGATATTTATATATATCAGAGAGAGAGAGTTATAGTTATGTATTAAGTTTAGAATATATTTTGGCAATGAACGTAGTTTTTCCATTTATAAATAATAAGTATCATTATAAAATGATATTCTTCACCAAAGCAAGAAGGTACTCGTCCCTTCTACGAAAACAAAATCAAGTATGAAACATAAAACAAAAAGACACATTGCGATCCTTGTTTCTTCGTAGTTATCGCCTCTCGCTACCGACCAGCACAATGTTCGAGAGAACATTTAGCCGTATGGACTGGACCACGTGATATACAAGTATCCGCGAGCTCACCCACTGAGCAAAATAGCGTGGCTACGATTTCCCGTTTGTGTAGAAATAAAAGGACCCCACTTTGTACTAAGTGTCTGACTGGAGTGTTTTTTAATGGAGTACATTCGGCTGTATCGTTTTTCTTCGCGGGTCCACTTTTGTTATCTGCGGCGATAGGTACGTATATCTATTTGTTACGTTTCATTTGTGCCGGATAGATACAATGCGCGGATTTGTGGTAAACAATTCCATTATAGTCGTACGTGAAAAATTTCTTCCAAACGTGCGTAACGTTTTAGAAACGATTGGGGTTAGAACGTTCGCTTTGTCGATCGTCGATGCCTTTTTGACAACGTCCACCAATCAAATCTCGCGAACTACGCAGTAATTGGTCCAGAGTCGCTACTGTTAATAGTTTGGATGGTTGTAGTAGCGCGTAAAGTTAGTTGCAACAATTGCATTCATTCATAAAAAAACACTTTTTAATTAACGATATACCTAGTTCATAATCATATTTACTTAATTTTTCTGACTGGCTGTAAAATATCTGTAATAATATAAATAAAAGAAAAAAAAACATCTTTTTAGAGGTTCTATCCTCTTCACTGAGTGGTTTTTTCTGTTATTTTATTATTCCTAAACCTTCATCATGAATATGCTTAAGTAAATTCACGCCTTTCATTTACGCAGTTTACGAAGAAATTTTTAATATTTCGAGAAATGACATTTAAAACCATTTATAGCTTTAATAAATAAGTCGTACCTATATAATTTCTTTATGAACCAGTTGTACCCTCGTCGTCGCCTGCATGGCGGAACTTGGCAAATGATTGATTCTACAAACATAAATCTTCCACTTCATAGGTATGCACTTTCATGCACGTCGATATTGAGTGTTTTTTGTACTATATCGCCTAAACTTAGATTTGAGAACGATATGTGTGTTGATAACGTTTCCGTAGCAAAAAAATCCAGACATAATCTACACAAAAAACACACTAAATATGAGTCAGCTATAATGTAAGAACGTGAAATATTTCATTCATATTTTAATTTTTTTATACTCCCGTTGGATCCCAATGGAGCCTCAAAAAATATAAAAAATCGGATATCAGCTTAATCGGATTTGCATAACCGTGTAGTCCATTATTTTTACTGGCCCAAATCCATACAGTGTTTTTACTTATTCATGCTCGTATTGTGCACACAAACGTAAAGAAAGGCAGGAGGGAAGCATTAGGCTAGGCACGGAATAGATTCAACAAAAGTTTAGAGAAAGAACGGCGGCGTCGGAGGCGCCACGCGTGTTCGATTCGCTGTAAGGCCCATAGTTATGCAAATGCCAAAAATTACGGAACGTAGTAATGTTTCGGAACGAATACCACACACACAAATGTGACCTTTACAGTTTCATACGCAAAGTTCGCTTTCGTTTGTCGGATACGTTCAGACGTTTTTATTATGGCATTTCCGATGTTGCGAGTGGGGATCAGCTTATAAAGGTACTGCTGGATTGCCGCAGGTGGTGCCCATTGTATCGAATAGTAACTGCCGAGATAACGCTCTATAGCAAATTGTACGTTACGTAGTTTGTACGTACGTACGACGCTTATAATCATTCCGCAGGGGTCCCTTAAACAAATCTAGGTATCAATTCTGGCTCGATCTTTGGTTGCGGGTTATTTAACAACAAAACAAACTAGTAGACGTCTCGCGATTTCATACGCGCACTGTGATTTATATTCTCACATATTATCGCATATCGGCATTTCGCCAAAATCGGCATTCTTTAACGGCTCCGGATCTTCTGCTTCCGTCCCGAACAAGCTTCATTGATTTTAAAAACACCAGTAACTATAGGTAATACAGTAGAATTGTTAAATACACACATCAAAAGTGTCTAGGGATCAAGTACATTTTAGAAGATTGCAATCAAGAATACAAAAACTGAATTCATTCATAATTTATTCAAAATGTGGTTGGTGATAAGTCATTGATACAGGCATGGGGAATTAGGTAGGAGACCAATCCAGAAGATTAGATTTGATTTAAATAAATTCGATTTTTTTAGAGCTAAAAATGGTCTGGATCCCTAAATACTTTTGATGTGTGTAATAAAATTAAAAGGAGGTATACTCCACATACGGCGATTAATCAAAAGACGAGGCGAAAATTGTCTCAGTATAACTACATTTTAACTGTGGTTGTCCCGCGGGTGATCCAAACGAAAGGCAGCTTAAAGCTCGTACCATCCGTTAGTTAATAATGTAACGTTCATACATTTTGTACGCGTAATTCAAATAACCGCCGTCTGTAGGGAAATGCGATATTTTAGGGTTATCCAAAGTTAACTTTTTCGTTTCATTTCATTTATTACGTAGATTTAACTTAATAATCTATGTCGTCAAAAATACGGTACTATTAGGATATGATCTCGAGCGATTTATAAAGCGATTCTTTGAAAAATCTTGCTTAGATCTATCTAAGCAATGTTTTGCTTTATAAATGTCACAATAAGTGACATAGGAAAGATCCCGAGCCTTTTCTCTTCTGTCCACTCTGGTTTGAATTTACTGACTTCAATTTATAATAATGTATTTTGCATGGCTCACTAATATTGAACTACAAGAAAGTCCAATGGACTGATCATGATGAAGATGAAGTCCAATGTAGATAGCAAAGAATTGAACTAGTCTTGTTAACCATTGCAGGGGCAATGGTACTGTCTTCCTAAAGCTACTGTCTTAAGAATTAAAATAGTTTAAAAAACACTAACTGCCGATCAACCGCGATAGCGGCAGTGGATCGTTCCTACAAGATTTTGATCGACACTTTTTGGTGTATGAAGTAATATCCCGCGAGCCATGCCCGACTACACGTTCAGGTAAATGGCCCATTTTGTCATTAGAATGAGTAGGTACGTCTGACCCGACGCCGCCTCCCGCTGATGACGGCACAATTTGTCAAAGAACATGACTTGCCGATAAAAGTGACTAAAGAACTCTGAAGGATCATGTCATGAGCCAGCTAAACGGAGATCACCCCGCCATCAAATGACAGGGAAAGGGGTTTGTGCGCCCGCCTACCTGCCTCCGCCCGTTGTGTGCGGTTGTTCCCGTCGCGGTATATCTTGCTGTCCCGTTCTCAGTGATGCGGGATGACAGAGATGCGCGCTGCGACGATGTACAGTTCCGAATAAAGAGTAGAATACACATACCCAACGGTGGAAAAGTTGCACGTTGATTTTCGCGAATTGTTTGTTGAATGCAACCAGCGGGCGGCGGCGCAACATTGTGAACAAAGTGAAATTTGGATTCGTCGAAGCGTTTTAGTAACAGTTTGGACACACTTTTTTACATATCGCGAATGAATAAACAACACGTGCGCTATTTCGCGATAGTTTACCTCAATTTTCTATCCGCCCATGAATGTATAATGTAGGTTTTAAGTGTTTTTAATATTGACCCCTTTAAAAAGATAAGCGTTGTCACTATATATTACACTATCATACAAACAAAAATAAATAATAAATTAATTACAGATCCCCTGAAACTGCTTATTCCGTATTAGACATACAACAGGCAACGTAAAAAATTTAGATGAATATAGCTATTATATATTCGGTATAGCTATTCCGCTATTATTATTTTTTAAACTAATACATTATGCTGTGTACCGCGCTGTTCCCTGTGTTTTATCATGTTTTTTTCCGTTTCTGTGGAAATTTCGGATGATCACGTCCTAATTCAGGTCTTTATATATCTCCATAAAATGTAACAAGCGTTCAGTAGTTAATCTGGACATATGGCTCTCCAATTTCACGCCACTGTGATTAATTTGTTTTCGGCTTCTCGCATCCAGCTTCTGCCAGCCACCTTGCGCATATCTGATATCTGATGATAGTGGACTGATGTCCACCTTGCCTCTTCAATCGAGAACTCCTTTGTGCCAACGGCGGGAGTCGAACTCAAGACCACGATCCGGTCGTCAATAGGATTACGACACGTTTTTTTAATATATAGAGTTTAATAGATGAATGAGAAAGGAAAACTTTCTTGCAAATTTAAAGGTATATTGTGCAGAATAAAGTAGAGAAACACCGGTAACTCGCACGAAGCTGGAACATTTTCAAAATATTGTATTAATTAGGATTAAGTCGTTAAGTAAGTTCCTGTAAGACGAGGAAATGTTTGTTTTTGCGCAGGTACTAGCGAAGTTCGCCGCGTCAGCTAGTAATAATATATTGCTTGTATAATGCCCCAGGCATAATTAATTCTTTCCTCGGATTTTTCGATGTTGCGCATTGAATAAACTTAAATATTTAAAGTCAACATCGTTAAGTTGTATTTCTCCCAATACACGGGGTACAAAGGCAACTTATTATGGCAAAACAAATGTTTGCCGGGACAGCTAGTTTAATATAAAATATTATCCTGTACGGATGATTCAAGCATATCAATGATGTAGGTATTTGTCAATGTAAACAACAGTGAGAGTAGAGACGCGAAAATTTTTCTCTTTCACGCAAAGAATAGTAATAATAAGCACACAATACATGAGATGTAGTCACTAAATCATAATTATAGTTAATATACGAAATGAACTAGCGAACTTTTGATTTACCATGATTAAATTAAAATATCTTAGGCGAAAATATGCCATGACTCTTTCTCTTGTCCCATCTGACCTTTATTAGGGTTCCTGGCAGTGTGGAGTGTTCGGCTAAGAATGGATTTTAAATTTATTTAAAGTTAAATATATAAAAGAAGGTGAACATAATCGCGGAACGATCTGTAAGTTGAGTAGGTACCTACTCAACAATATCCGGAAGTGTATTAGACAACACTGTAGCGAGCATGCTCAAGTAACGTAGAGAAATCAAGTAAAAAACGTATAGTAGAGACGAAAACAGCTTTCTTAGCACGTACATACTGTAGCGAGCATGCTCAAGTAACGTAGAGAAATCAAGTAAAAAACGTATAGTAGAGACGAAAACAGCTTTCTTAGCACGTACATACCGTGGTTGCGTGCTTTGTTTTTTTAATCGACGAACTCGCCCGAAGGAATACGTTGCCACCTACACAATACAATAATGTGAGTATTATAAGGTGTCGAGAATCCGGCCAAGTACCAGTGACATTCAGTGATAGAAAGTATTGGTTAATACTATGCTAGTAAAGGTATAGGTGTCTCAGCATAAGTGCTTCTGGGTTTGATTGCCGCATCCGGGCGTGTACCGATGTGGTTTATTTACGTTGGAAAATATTTGTTAGAAAACTTGTTTACCGAAAGGTATGTGTTACATACCCGTGGTTATAATACTTACTATAACATGTCTAATATTTCTATCTTCACGTTGTCAATAATATTATTAATTAATTTTCTTGGTCATATCAAAGAAGCGTATCATGTAAAAACAGACCTTTAAAAAAGTTTACAGTACTATCGTAAAATAATAATTGTTTTGTTTCTTCTAGGATAGAATTTATCTGTACAATGAATATCTAACCACCTACGTGTACGTCCTAAATTAGCGTATCCAATAAACCGTGTTTGTACCTTCACTATCCGTGTATCTTAGCTTTCGGTTAACTAAGCAAACTAAGTAGTTAAATAGTTGCATAATACAATTACCGCAAAGTATCAAGGCGGGGGTGTATTAAACCCTTGTATGGGTGTACACCGCGGTATCTCAGGTTAACGGGAAATTCAATTAAGAGCCCTCCACAGTTGATTTCCACTAATAGGTAAACGATTCGGTTACCCGTTACCCGGATAAATGAAAAAAAAAGGTACCCAGCTCAACTGCGTTCGTGCGACGTAGGTAGAGTTTCACAGACTGATTATCCCCTTGCAATCTCCATAACATTATTGAAAATACCCTTCGGAGGGCTGCGGGTGACGTCTATCAAAATAATCCGGGGTTCCTCCTTGAAGGCGTCGGTCTAGAAACCTGTCTCTGTTTTTGTTATCTCGTAGGCTTAGAGAATAATTTTCTATCTTACAGTTTTTTAGGCAATAATTCAACGAATTTTCGAGAAACTTTCAATCTTTATAAAAATAACTGGCGGACCCGGCAAACGTTGTTTCCAAAATAAATTATTAAGAGTGTTTCTCTGAAATTATGTAATATAGTATACACATTAACCTTCATCGAGAAATATACCTATTAAAGAAAACCGCACCAAAATCAGTTACGTAGTTTTAAAGATCTAAGTACATGGGGACAGATAGCGGTAGGCGTTTGACTTAGTGTTATTTTGTATTTATGTCAACGTACTATCTACAAGTCTGCATTATGGGGCACTAATATTGTAATGTAATGTGTTTTTGGAAGTGGTCAACATTATAGACCATTAGTAAATTATCGTAATTTAACAATTTAAATATCATCTTTTTAATATAATATTACGCGAAATAGGACGTACAGATAGTCTTTATACTCACTATTTTCACAAATTCCTCTGCATTTTCAGCTAGTTGAAATTGCCGGTTTAGCCATAAACTCACTGCATGCTCTTTCAGTTGAAAAAGTCTTCCATTCATCCTTTTTGCAGTTCCGTGTAATTCTGAAATATCCGCTCGAGGGGCTGGTGTTAGTGCGAGAGTGAATTTCGTATCGTAACTGCAGTTCAACAGCTGAACGTTTTGAATCAATTAGCACTGACTGGAGACTCGGAATATTTAACTAAAGCGTTTGGTAAATGCAGCGAAAGCATCTGTCCGACAAATATCCGTTGGTCACGTGATTTTCTTGTAAGGATCCGGTTGGTCCAACTTAGCGAACTTGCAGAGTTGTTTCAGGAATTTTATTTTACTATGAGACCCGTACGGTCTTGTTTCATCATCAGCCCTGCTGGACATAAGCCTGTCCAATTGCACGCCATCCAATTCTCGGAACCAGTTTCTGCCAGCCATCTTGCGCATATCATCCGTCCACCTTGCCTGAGGGCATCCTACATTCCGTTTGCCAAGACGCGGTCACCACTCGAGAACTCGTTTGCCCCAACGGTCATAGGTTCTACGGCTAATATGGGCGGCCCACTGCCACTGCGGTCTTGTTTAGTTAAGGTGATAGTGCCTACAGTACGTGCAGCAAGCAGTACGAGTAGCTCAAAAACTGAATTAAAATATGTTCAGATAACCACAGCAACTGCAGTTGCAGTCAGCAGCTGACTTCAGAATAGCATCCAAAGAAAAACCTATGAACCAATCATGTAGCATGTACCTAGTCGCTGCACGTACTATCCGCAAAATAGTATTTTTATTTATTTTTTAATTTACGAGTTAGCACTACCCATGTACATTATACTATATTAAGTCCGTCTGAACGGCCATAGGCCAATCAGAGCGTTGATCAATTGTTTTTATTGCCCTTTCAAATTGATTACGCTTCAAGAAACCAGGGGTAAGTGTTTCACTCAACTCATACCAGGATGGATTGATTTAGATTGCGCCACACATTGAACCAAATTGAAACTACAAGGTAAAATTTTTAACCGACTTGAAAAAAGAGGAGGTTCCATTTCGACGGTATTTTTTTCTTTATGTTAGATAACTCAAAGCTTTTTCATTTGGAGAACCGATGTGGATGATTATTTTTTATCTGGTGCTTCTCGTTTGGTCCCGTTTAAATTTAGTTCAGTTTCGACAATGGCATGCATTAGAGAGAAATAAACTATTTTTCTGGTTGAAATCGTTTCTTTTTTATTAAAAAACATTTTTTGCACGATAATGCCGAAGACCGAACTCTACATCTGGTGGATCCAAGTGTAGAACTTGGAGCCAAAAGTGTCAATGTGTGTACATTTGTACTCACTAAAAAGTCTCCGAAGCTCAATAAAAAAATAATGTGCTGTTTTATTTCTTAGAAAAAACTACTATTAATAATCGTTTTTTGTTTAAAACTAGCTGTCCCGGCAAACATTTGCTTTGCCATAATAAGTTCCCAATGTACCCCGAGTATTGGGGGAATTAAAACTATCTAACAGCATAAAAAATAGATAGTAGCCGATTCTCAGAACTACTGAATACGCATTATGTTATACATTTGGAAAAAATAGTAGTAGTGGAAGTAAAGCCGTTTCGGAGGAATAGGGTAACTAACATTGTGACAGGGAAATTTTATATATTAGATATATGAAATATCATTATTATACGACCATGGTATCCTCACACACACCTTAACTATACTAAATTGTCTGATTTGTCCGCCAGATTATATCACTCTGACCGGATATTGGTAATTCAATTCTGATATTAGAACAGCATGACCCCTGGCTCGTAAATAAATTTAGCCCTGTTTAGTGGTTCAAGTGTTTAGGTCAAAGAACGCCTTAGAGGTGGCGGCGGGCCGGCTCAACTGTGTTATTAACATTATTCACTTATTTATGGCTTCTAACTATTTACCACCCGAAGATTCGGAGAACAACGTAACTACAGACATAAATACCTAACGATCGACCGATTCTAGACTGTATCGACGTAAGTTTAACCAATTTAGAAAAAGGACGAGGTTTTGCATCTATTTTTTTAGAGCCGGAGCAGTAGGTACATACAACCAGCAGCCACAGCTTGCGCATCAAAGAAAGACACGACATAGAAGAAATACGCGCTGTGATTGGCTGCTAAGTCACACGTTATGAGAGTTAGCTTGTTTCAACCAATCGCAGTGTCTGGTATGTTTCGTCATTTCTTTCTTGCAGCGCTATGTTATGGGGGCAGACAAATAGTGATGGAATGATACTGTACTCTACCAAAGCATTTTAACCGACATAGAAAGGAGAGCGTCTCAATTTTCCTGTATTTTCTTTTTATATTTTTGTTACCTAATAACTTTTGAGCGTGAATCGTATGTGATGATACCTTTTTGTTGAAAAGCTGGTGCTTTTCATGTAATCAAAAACACACATATATATCACTTCTGGCAATGGATACATAACAATACCATATATAAGTCTTGCACTGGTTAAAGTCGGTGCATTTAACTTTAAAGTTGCCTCGGTGATCAATATTTTCAAAAACAATTTGACTCTTGGAAAGTATTGATAATTGATCATTCTTTTTATAATCGAACAAGAGCAGGAAGTGTTATCACTCGTATTACATTGACAAGAAGTTAGATTAAAATATCACCTCCGAAAGAAAATAGTAGGAAAATAGAGATCACGTGATACTGGTGTAGTTTGTGTACTCCGCTTGAAAAACAGACTTTACTTAATGCTCTTGTCACTAATAGAACAATACGTAATATATTCAACAACATGTAAAGCCTATTAAGGTAAGTAAGCTCTCTTTGGAGGGCCGAAGGTAAAATCTAGACATACGCAATAAATCATATTTAAACCGATGATGGAATATTCCCGTATTTGTGCTGTTGTCTTCCCGTTTATTTCACAATCGCTCAAGCGCATTGGATTTCCAGCATTATTTTTATCACGCGAAAGATGTTTTCCACTTGGCAATGATTAAGTATTTCTATCCGCGTCGTGGCAGGCGCGGGTATCATGGGACGACCTCGCTGGAACAACCTGAGACAGGTAGTCGGAGGTGGATGGATGGATGTGGCGATCCACATTCCAAATTTATAGTAAACGTTACTAAGATAGATAATATAAAATAATGTGTACCTACCTAGTCGATGCGTCATTGTATATCATCATAGATCGTTGACCGATAACTAAAACGTCATAAATGTATGTGTGATGTAAATGTACATAATACTCGTAACTATACACTTGACGCCTTTTAATCCCAAAGCGGGGTAGGCAGAGGCACAAGTGCTTCTGCCTACCACGGTTCACCAAGCGTATTTATCCCAACGTCACAGGGGGTGAGCCCGTCGCCGTTATACGATTGAAACATCTTGTGGTGTGCGGGTTTCATCACGATGTTGTCCTTCACAGTACGAGCGTTGCGTTTCGTATACAGGCTCTGATAAGAGTTCCATCCCAAGAAGTTCGTCATAATCCGTTCAGTATCAAGTATTTCAATGTAGAAGGAACATAATTCAATTGCTTAATATAACATACCTACGTTCGAATTAATATTATTAGGTATTATTATTTTTATCTTATTATTACTAGGTATAGATATTAGTCCAACACTCAACACTGACTATGTAAATCAAAGTTGAGGGTAAAATACATTAAAAAAAACATGCCGTCTCTATCACATGTATCATGCACAAACGGGACAGAGAATGCGGTTCAACGTTACGTTACGCTCGTTGCATACGTAACATGGTCCGGTATTGTCAATAAATGGGTTAATATCAACATTGTTTAAAATCGCACGCTGTCACTGTCTGTTCTATATGGAGTGAGAGAGCAAGCGATATCGAAATCAAGTTGATAACAGCACAATACTAATCGGACGAGTATTATTACTGTCCTACAGGTAGGTAAATGCATACACTGCCACATGACAACGTGTATCAGATTCGATTTGTGTATTGCGGTCGCAATTGTGGTTATTATCTAAGTGAGACTATCAAATAACCCACAGTATTGTATTGGAATGATAAACTTACATAATAAACTAAAGTTATTTAAACGGAAATTGTGTTATTTCGTTCGCTTTGTGTGGTAGAGAATCCATCAGAGCGACAGTACCAATAATAGACTCACAGACATCTATGTGTGTTTATTATGTATCCAGATTATGTTAAGATGGATGGCCACTAAAGTATTTAGGTAGATGTTAATATTAATTTTATCAGCAAATTATTATGTTTACATAGTGATGATGATGAAATGAAACTTATTCATAATATAGTGAAATGTGAACCCTTTGATGATGATTAACAACAACTACGTTGTGTTCATAATTTTTGTGTACTAGGTCGTTTGCGTTGTATCAATGTATAAATGATACGTTAGTAGTAGGTACAGATCTTTTGGCACTGTGGTCCCTGTTAGGAACAGCAAATTGTGAGAGAGATTATTCCGGGATAAGACAACGCCTGTCGAGTTAGGAACTCCCATTTTTTCAATACAGATTATGTCAACCGAGAATAGTCTAGGCGAAAAATATATCAACCGGGGCAATAGTATTTAAACTAACAAGCGTTTGATCACCATCTTGTCTGATATTGGGAGCCTGTTAAATTCAAACAAATTAATCATTCTAATATTCCTGTAGACAAAAGAGAGAGGATGCCCCATCAAATTACTTAAAGAGCTTCAAATACAATGAACGCCAACTTTTACATCATACGTACAATGCATGAACGTTACTAGTTGTGGCTGTGTTGATCCTAAGTAAATTCTAGGAAACCTTATGATTATTGATGAGGTGGTCAGACAATGTCATGTTAGTGCTCTGTAAACTGGTGAAATGGTTAAACTTAATACTTAAGGTGTAAATGTTAATCATGCTGAAAAACGCATCACTCCAAAGAAACAAAAAAAAATAGCAACATGCCTAAATTATCATTATGGCCTAAGGCTCATTTGAAAACTGAATAGACCAGTTGTCGGGGTCTACTACATTGTGGTAGTTGCATCGCTCTAGCATCGTACCGGCAAACGGTGTGTATAGCTGTTTTATTACGGACGACAGTGAAATGGAATTAACAAAATTAGAGCGTCTGTGGTCCAGTTGGTCGGATACTTGACTTGTAACCGGGAGGTCCCGGGTTCGAGTCCGGCTACTGGACGTGTACCATTGGGACTCTTTTTCAGAGCCTATGTACGCAACGCAACGCTCGTACGGTGAAGGACAACACCGTGATGAAACCGCACACCACAAGGTGTGTGAACCCTATAACGGCGATGGGCTCACCCCCTGTCACGTTGGGTTAAGTACGCTTGGTGAACCGTGGGCATTTGCTTTAGCAAGTGCCTCTGCCTACCCCGCTTTGGGAGTAAAAGGCGTGAAGTGTATTTATTTAACAAAATTAGCAATGCACATCGTTTGCCGCTACTATGCCAGGGCGATACAACTACAAGAGTCTTGTAAACATCGGCCTCAGAGCTAGACCGGCGAATTCAATTCCCGCCGCACACAAAATGCCTATGAACTGAGGCATTTCTCATGTGCATATTGGTGTTTCATCTATCTATGTATTTAAAAGTATTTATGTAAGAGTATATTGGGTTCTGGGAACCATAGTACAGATTATCCTAGTTTGGGGTCATTGGGGTCCCACGGAATCCCACCTGTGACTGTGAAAAAGTAGGTTCGTGATTATTTATTTTATTTATTTAGTTAATAAATATGAAGGGCCTTACTAATAATGGCGGAATTGCTATTTCGAAGATACACAAAGCTCAACTTAACTTGTCAGTTGTATGTCATATACGGAATAACCAGTTCAAGTTGACCTGGAATAACCGTTGTATAAGTGACAACGCGTTTATTGGTAAGGACATATACATACATATTATACATGCCATGATAGCACCGCGTGGCACAGATCACATAAAAGTGTTGTATATCTACCTATTGCTAATTTAGTAACTACCGTATTAAAAATGAAAGAGCGGATTTTCTGCGGCCATTTCGCTTAAGCGGCTTTGCCTGGGATAAACTCTAGAAGCAGTAAGAGAAAAAAAATGTTGTATTGTTCTTATTTTCAAACGATTTCTGTCATGGCAGTAATAATATACAGGGGCGAAAACTTTGTGAATAAGTAGAAATTTTCAGTTATCACTATACCTACATAACGATCTCCTAGTATTGTTAGTACAAAATAGATTTATCACTGATTGAATACTTTTATCTTCAGGCACTTTATTTTTCGAGTAGGGGTGCATAAAAAAAGTTAGCCGCCATCTTTGAAGTGCAGCCATGTTGGATTTAGAAAACAGTCACAAACATTGAGTTGCAAGATTTGCACCGAACACACATACATACATTGCAATATTTCCTAACAAAATGTATGAATATATATAATAATTCACACTACAATTTTTCGCTCGTGTTACAGGCCCAATTTGTATAGGTAAGAGTAAGTTAAGTATTGGAACTTATTGAAACTAGCCATAAGTCCATCGTATGGCAATGTAGGCCACATCTAGGTCCACGCGGATAAAGCTAAGAGCTCCCGACGATACGTGCAACGCACCGCGTGTGCCTAACTCATTTTTCTATTAAAAAAACGCTTCATAAACAAAAGGAGTTATCAGCGAACTGATAAAAAAAAATATAAAAGCATATAAAGGGTCGAACTGAGAAAAACTTATCCCCTGTCACGTTAGGTTAAATACGCTTGGTGAACCGTGGGCATTTTCTGAACAAGTACCTATGTCTATTCGCTGTGGAATTAAAAGGCGTGAAGTGTATTTGTGTTATTATTATATTACATATTTTTATAATTCAGGTTTAATTCAGGTTATAAGTAAGGGGTATACGCAAAATCGGTATACACTCCTCTCCCTCCACCCTCCTTTTGTTTCATAATACTAAAAGTAATATGTCGAAAGAACACAAACCCACCGACCACAGACGGAGCTACATGTTCCCTGAAGCTATTTCATCCTCTATCTAGATTGTGCTACCGAACACCCTGCAACTAAGTAATAAAAGTACCTACAGAAAACTAAAATATTCGCCTCGAATTTTCACTTACAACACACCTAAACTCATATAAATAATGACTAGTCGGATAAATAAGCAAACCTTTTGACGATCTGGCAGTGACTTTTGTACTGAAAAAAATGGATGTTATTTATGTGGATAACTTGTAATGGTATATTGGGTAAACGAGTAGCCAGACATAATGTGGGCCTCGTATATTCCTTAGAGCTATGAGCGCGTAAACGCAAAAAAAAATATCTCTAAAAAGAAATATTAAATTGAAATTAAAGTAAAAGTTTGACGAGCCCAACAACGTTTCTTAGACGCTGCTCGGGGTCCTTTTACACTCTGTATACATAATATGTAATACTATATATTTAAATCACTCTATCCATTGAAGAAAACCGCATTAAAATCCGTTGCGTAGTTTTAAATCATATATAAGCATACATAGGCACAGACAACGGGAGGCGACTTTGTTTTGTACTATGTAATTTTATTGAAAATTAGAAAATCCTTTTCTGTCCAATGCGGTCCTGGCCGCTCGCTGAAACCATAACGAATATGGTAAACCCTTACAATTTGCAGCCTAACAAGCTCCAATTGAGAGCGATTAGGAGGCAGCACGTCGTCAAAGGTTCTTTCTACTCCATTAGGGATTGGGGGCGTGATTTTATGTATGTATTTATGTAGCATATTAAATGTTGTCTTCAATGTATTCTCGCCAAGGCGCTACCCGACCATCTGCCGCTCGATAACTATTAAAATTCAATTGTGTCTATTTTCCGCGTCTTGACGCCTTAAGTAGGTACTTATGTTATATTACATACATAATGGGAAACAATTTCGCAAACCCTCGGCTGGTTTGGCAGCGACAATCGACAACCATATATTTTTTTTTCACATTTTGTGAAATCTTCATTTTAATCCTATCTCATTCTCACTAGTACCTATTATAAATGCAAATGTTCTTATGAAAATTGTCTTCGTTTGTATTGTAATTTGATTTACTGGTGCATGCTTATAATACTGACCCGCACTTATGTTCTCCCATGTTGTGAGGTCGACTGGTAGATAATACTTCAGTATTAAGTCCACCCTTTGTACTTTTAGTGCATTTATTGCACTAAATTAAATAAATAAATAAAAATAAAATACATAAAAATAAAAATTTGAAAATACTGTTTTGCGCGTAAAGTACTCAACGGGTTTTGAAGAAAATTGGCGATCGATGATATAGACATATACATATACTACATTTTATGTCGAAATGCCCAAGGGAAAGGAATAAACCGAGAGGACATATTAGGAACAAAATTATGTATTTAAAATTGAAGAAAATACACTTATATACTTCACGCCTTTTAATCCCAAAGCGGGTTAGGCACAGGCAGTTGCTAAACAAATGCCCACAGTTCATCAAGCGTAACGTCAGCCCATCGCCGTTATAGGTTTATAACTCGTTCGTCACTTCATCCTAAGTTATAACGTCGAGTCGATAGGAGGGGCGTGGGGGGGGCTACGGATGTACTGAACTGACCGGAAATAATCAACTAGCTGTGCCCCGCAGCTTCATCCGCTGCTAATCTTGTTTAGACTGTTGCAGTGGAAATTTCGGTACCTAGGTATATCAGGTTACGTCAAAATCCGTTCGGAAATTTATACGTAAACAAGGAATAAGCAAGTATTAATGCTTTTACGGTTTATACTCGTATTACAATGATCGAAGACTTTTATATGGTATATATACTAACTAGTGGACGGCCCGCGATTACATTCGCGTTATTTCAGTATTTCAAACTAACTATAACATGCGTCCCGCGTGATCGGGATAAAAAGTGTCCTGTGTCCGTCTCATGGTCTTAAACGACCTCCCCACAAATGTTCAGTCTAATCAGTTCAGCCGTTCTTGATTTACAAATAGTGCAAGTAACACGACTTTCTTTTATATTTATAGATGATAAGGTTATAACGTGAATCTTAACTAATCCACCACATTATTTAGATCGCCATTAATGCGATTTAATGAAAGAACAATCCTATAACTCACTTATATTAATTATAGTATGTTAACATTATTAGTAGTGTCGATTGACTGAAGTACTTACTTTACTTATTAATCCGAGTCCAAGTGTTGTAAGTTTGACGTGTCAGTGTGTATATGTGTCTGTCTGAGGCAATATAGCTCCCAAACGGATCATCCGATTATAACGCGTTTTCTTTTGTTTCAAAGCATATTTGATCCAGCGTGTTCTTAGCTATGTTTGATCGATATCTGTTCACCCACTCAAAAGTTATGGGGGTCGAAAGTGGGGCTAAAAAATTTTACTTGAATAAATATGTTCAAGTGGGGCATCAAATGAAAGGGGGTATCACACGAACATAAAAATCGGGGGTTTTTAAAAATTTGCAATTTAAAAAACGTCTTAGAAATTACTATCAAATGTTATTACAGGATTAAAAGGCGTGAAGTGTGTGTGTTTTTTAAGTTATTAAACAAACTTAATCCAGATCGAGTTGTCTCTGGATAAGCTTAAAAATCTTTAAACTATTTATTCAACGTTCATGGTAATCCCTATTTAATATGCTAATATGCAATCAAACGCTGTCATTGATGGCTTAATAGGTATTAATTACTTCACCTATATCATAGTCATAATTAAGCAACCAGCAAGGTTGTGTTGTTCTGACTTACGGCCTCATTTGACGTAAGAAATTAAGTAGTTAGGTCATAATATAGGGGTTAGATAATAACTTTTGCGACTGTACAAGCTTCGTTTACTTTTGTTTTTAAAATAATACGTTGATTTCTGTATGTAATAGCACGATGAAATAAACACATTTTAATTTCTATAATGAGTTCTATATTAATATACGTAGATATAGGACTCACTCGATTGAGTAAAACTTCAGTTTGAATTCTTAGCCAATTAAAAGAAATGGTATGACTAATATGTCTTATTTTTAGCGTATGTGATCCAGTTGGTCGCATAGTTGACCTGCAAACGAGGGGTCGCGGATTTGAGTCCTGCTACTGGATGTATACCAATGGGACTCTTTTTCAGAGCCTATGTACGCAACGCAACGCTCGTACGGTGACAACATCGTGATGACACCCGCACACCACTAGGTGTGTGAAACTTATAACGGCGATGGGCTCAAACCCTATCACGTTGGGTTAAATACGCTTGGTGAACCGAGGGCATTTGCTTAGCAAGTTCTTCTGCCTACCCCGCTTTTGGGGTTAATAGGTTTTTTTAATCTATGATATAAAAATGAATCACAAAATGTGTTGGTAAGCGCATAACTCCGGAATGGCTAGACCGAAATCACTAATTCTTTTTTTCTTGTGCTTTTTAATGACAGCAGAAGGTTTTTATGAAAGAAAAAAATTACGTCCACTGGTGAACACATGCCACCCTGGAGGTTATAATAATTTTATATTCATATTAATAGTAAAACAGGACAACGTCTATCGGGCTCACTAGTTTTTATATAAAATTGCACATGTAAACTCACGCAAAGTCATTATCACCTCAGTCGTTCTTAAAACTAAGCGTGTGAAAGAGCCGAAAGGATTCCGATTAGTGTGACGCAAGTTAGTTTCCAAAGTTGTATAAACAAGTCACTTAGTCTGCATATGAAGCCGGTGCAGTTTTACGACTACGACGTGCATCTCTATCTTAACTATAATATTTACGGCAATTGTTCACAAAACTAGCTTTTATCAACGATTACGTGGGAGCAGTGCATACATACGCATGAGGAATCAGAAACATACCCAACATCTACTTTGCTTTTACCTCGTTCAAAGCGTACCTACGTTTTCTTGATTCCGTATAAATCATCCATATTAATTTTGTTGCCAACTCTCTCCATTCAGAGCCATTGACAACCACTTTATTATAGAGATTTCTAGTTGGGTTCTCGTGTCGTATTCAGTCGTTAACAAGCTTCATGCGTACTTCGTGCCGCATGCCAGCGATTCGAAGTTCCATCCTTCTGCTGCGTATACTTGCAATTCCTGAAGTGTATTGGCACATTAGTATAATATGACGATATTATAGGATACCATCTCTTAATCTTGCAAGGAATTTTGCCTTGAATATAGGATTTCTTTGTGGGGTTCGTTTACGTTAAAGTATAGGTCCCGGTCACTGGGCACGCCTCCGGGTAGATCACTCGGATGAGACCAGTTTTGGACGGCGCGGAGGCCCCGTTCGTTATACCTATGGCAGTGGGGTGTCCATGAGGATTCCTGGTTGATTTGATTCCCGATGATGTACTGTCTCGACAATAGTCGTTAAGCCGAGTTAGAGGCCTTAGGTCGGCTTGAAAACATCTATCAGTCATACTCTCACTTCGCTGAAGAAGTTCGGGGGCCGGCCGGACACAGTGCACAAATCAAATCAATCCAGGTAAAAGCGCGCCCAGTGTGTTTTTAGCAAAAATAAAAGGATCGTTCGTTTCATGTCCGTTCGGTTTCGATAACGTTCACGAGTAGCGGCTCGCGGTACTATGCCAATCAGTCTTACATCGCAATCACTAAAACGAACAAATTGACGCAAAGCAATTGATAATAGTTTTCTTTTTCTCCAATCTCCATAGTATGTACTTTTGCGCAATCGGAATAAAAACCAGACAGAAATCACGATACTAGTTATGCAGAGCTTTTAAAATAAAATCCTATATTTCAGGTTCAAGGGTATTACTATCCCTGTTAACTGGTTGTAGAGTAGACCCTTTATTTAACATTGTAACTTTTATTGCTTTGGCCAGTACCATTCAGGGTATTAGGATAGTTGTATCTGTAAATATTATATTTTATTTGCATTACAAAGATGTTACGTTATGACGTAAGTCTTTGTATATGCCAGTAGTAGTATTGAACAGCAGCGGAAATTTAACGTTGAATACACAATAACACAATTCAAAATTAATAGTTCGAATTTTTAGGCCGCTAAATTGTAAGTGCAAGTAATTTTGTAACAAAAAAAACTTACCTACCCTAAACATCGCCAAAGGACAAACGTATCAAGTTTAGCAAACACACATGAAAAGGCAAATAACAAACAGAAAGTTTTTTCATTTACTCGTGTATGTCATACTTTTTTCAAGAGTTTTAACGCTAAAAGCATAATAAGTCGCCGAAATCAAGATATAAAATAAACACTTTGCCGCCTCACGAAAAATATAAATAAATAAAGGCTTTACTTTTAGCATTTACTTTCATACTGTGCCGCAGCCTGTATCTAGGCCATGAAAGCTTCGGTATACTTTCCAAAACGCAATTAGAGAAATGCACTCTTTGGCAGTCACCGGTCCATTTTATTTTTTCTGGTCTGCTGGAAGATCGCGTAGCAAAAAAAAAAGCAACTGAGATGAAAACAATAGCAACGACTGCGAGCAACTACTTCTACAAAGGAAATAATACCAGCTTTTCAAGGCAAGCAAGGAATTATTGCACAAAAGGTGTAATGAAAAGTATCCTGGATTAAGCCTTGCGTTGGATAGATTTGACTAAATCATTTGCTTCCGTAGCTGTGTCGGTGTTTTGGTTTAGGTGACTCTATGATCGTATATAGGTCCTGATTATAATTATATAATTTTGTCTAGGTAGTAATTTAAGTCCTGACTGATTCATTTATCACAGACTCATCAACGCTCAGCCCAAACTCTTGACTCTAGAAAGCTGAAATTTTGCACAGAGGTTCCTTTATGATTTATACTTGAGATAAGAAAGGATTTTTCAAAATTCATTACCTTATTAGGGGTTAAAAACGGGGTCTGGATTTTTTACGAGAAAAAACGTCAATTTTGTAGTTATGGTTCTAAAACTTGGCGGTTGTATTTTTTTGGAGTGAAATCGCTGGGAGTCCTCTAATTAGGTACATGTTGGTAGATAGTAACTATCAACTTGTTTACATTTGCCCATAATTCGATCATAAATTCTATTGAATGAAAACAGAAAAATATTTTCTCCTAGGCCACTTCTAAACAGACAATGGGGCCTTAATTATGAAATAGCGGATGTCGGGTCTGATAGTCAACGAATGCACGAAACAATATAATTATCCGCTCTTTTTCTTTCATAAGAAAAAAATAAGCAACAACAAAAAAAGAATTAATGAAATCGGTCCAGCTGTTCTCGCGTGATGCCGTGACCAAGGGAAATGGGAATTCATTTTTATATTATATAAAAGATAAATAGTAACAATATCCCCATAACTGTTGTCCACTACAACAAGGTTAGATCCTTTACTGGTGAACACTGTAGTCCCCTGCCATTTTTCACACTTTAAAACTACGTAATGTTCGGTATTTATAAAATACTAGCTGACCCGGCAAACGTTGTTTTGCCAATATACATGATTAACAGTGTTTCTATGACTTTCATGCACGTATTACACATGTAAACCTTCCTCAAGAATCACTCTATATATTAAAGAAAACCGTTTTAAAATACGTTACCTACGTCGTTTTAATGATCTAAAAGCATACATAGGGACAGACAGCAGGAAGTGACTTTGTTGTTGTTTGTTGTTTTTAACTATGTAATGACTTCCAACATTATTTATTAAGTACAAAGTATTATGTGAAATACGTATGCGAAATACGTATGAGAAAGAAATATGCAGGAGGTAACTTAATAAACTTAGGCATGTTAAAAATCTCTGTTACAATTTATTTAAATTCTATTATAATTAAATTTCTACTATTGTTATTTTTGCAACGCCCTAACAGGGTCATGTCTTAGTCTTAAGATATCTTACTAATATTATAAATGGGAAAGTGAGTTTGTTTGTTTGTTCCGCTTTCACGCCGTAACTACTGAACCGATTGCTTTGAAATGTTGCAGACGTATAGTTAGAAGTCCGGTTTAAATAATAGGGTACTTTTTATCCCGGAAAAAAAATGATATTCCCGAGGGATTACAAAACTATTCCTTTATACCGCAATATAACCGAAGTCCACGCGGGCGAAGCCGCGAGCGGAAAGCTAGTATGGCAATAAGTAAATGTACGTAAAATAACTTTTAATCAACACTATAGGTAGTCAGTGTTGTTTAGCATATACACACAAACACATACCAAGAAACAATAGTCCACATGACTGTGACGTTGCCACACATACATGCCAGATACATTGTGTGTAAAGGGTTTCCCGGGGGATGTGGTACTGAGGAATACAGGAATCGACTTAATGCTTTCATGCGACTGTCAGAGCTTAACATGCTTCCCAGAATCCCCGATTATACTGACGAAATGCGGTAACGAAACCAGTTCCGTTCATGCGAATGAACCAGTAAATGAATTAAGTGTTTACCTTTACTACATTCTATTTGCAAATAGGATAGTCGTAGATAAAGTGAAAGGTATTTCTCAGCGTCTGTAGATCTGTAGCTCAATTCTCAGTGTACTTGGACTTCGGAATCGAAATGCTCTGGGATACTGGTCATAGTGGGCAAAAACCACAATGGGTCCCTTTTTTATAGTATACTAGTGGACTCGACAGACGTTGAATATAAAATTAGTATAACTTCCAGGGTGGTCTGTGCCCAGCAGTGGATGTCACGAAATATAAACTATACTATCTCTCAATCTTATATTGGCAATTAGGTTTAAATACTCTTGAGGAGACGTGGGTATGTGCTTAGATATAAATAAAAAGCGTGGACTGTGTTTTAATCTAAGTACCTATACCCAATTTAGGATAAGACGAGTCACTCGTCGTGGGGGTTGTAAGAGGCGACCGAGGGAGCTCTCCAAAGAACGGGTAGCAGCGATCTCTGTGAGTTACACCACAACACCACTGCGATCGCCAACCCGCCTGCCAAGCGTGGCAATAATTGGCATTTCTTTGGGGGAGGCCCTCGTCCAACAGTGGACGTCATTTGGCTGATGATGATGACCAAGACTGAATGAATTACATGCAATAATTAGCTTTCAAGACGTTGATTTACACAGCACAGCTATTCCATAAAAGGTACTTTACTATACTTCGTATATAAGACAAAACATATTTTACTGTCCTTTTGTATTATTTATTTACACTTCACGCCTTTTTGTAATCAAAAGGCGTTAAGTGTAAATAAATAGTATATAAGCAGGGTAGGCAGAGGCACTTTCTAAACAAATGCCCACAGTTCACCAAGCGTAAAAATAAATAAATTTTATTTCGTAGAAAAATATATATTTCGAAAAATATACTAAATTACCTTTTTCAGTTTCAATTAAGTACTAGTTTCAGATAAGTTAAGATATAACTGCTCTGCTAAGAAAATGTCGTTTAATGTTTTATAAAGCCACTGTATAGTTAACGCCAGTCGGTGCATGCTACACATGTGATAATTAATATTATATAGTTGCGTAATAAAAAAAACATTATTATTTGCTAGTTAAAAATCACCAATACTATTTATATGACAATATCGGCGAAACAATAAATTACCTCTCTACGTACCTACTGTAGAAGTTATGTTTTTCCGATTTTCAAAGTTTTTAATATTATATAAGTTGCTATATATCTATAATTTAATTTTAGATTGTCGTAAACCTATAACGGCGATGGCTCACCCCCTGTCACGTTGGGTTAAATACGCTTGGTGAACCGTGGTACTTGCTTTAGCAAGTGCCTCTGCCTACCCCTCTTTGGGATTAAAGGCGTGAAGTGTATTTTTTTTTATATAGTTGCGTAATGTCATAAAAATATTATTATTTGATAGTTAAAAATCACCAATACTATTTATATGACAATATCGTCGAAACAATAAATTACCTCTCTACGTACCTACTGTAGAAGTTATGTTTTTCCGATTTTCAAAGTTTTTTGGCTCCGCGTGCAAGTTTGTTGACCCAGTTTTCTAGTACTTGTTATGTAAGTTGAATATTGCAGAGGCGTTCAGATTGAAACGTGATATACTACAAACAACTAGAAAAAAAAGCGCTGCTCCTAACCAACTGTTACTATGATTTAGTGCTTACTGTGAATTGAGAGTTTCGTAACGAATTTTTTTCAACTGTAAAATTATGAACTAATTTCGACCCTGTATTTTTTTTTTGTTAACTTAGTTGTTCTTGTCTGGGAAGCAAATAAGCATTTCACTTTCATTGGCCCGTATTCTGAATCGTGAACTAAGCACTACCCAGGTAAGTTAAAACTTACCTGAGTACCTTACCTGCTTTGTCTGACTCTAATGAAAAGTGTCCAAAAGAGATAAATGCGCCCCAAGCATTACAATTATTTGCACGTTATGCTTTCAGAATACGAGCCATATAAAGGCAGTTTAGGGTGTTATGTAAATCTTTAAGTTGTTTGATAATTATTTTTAATACTTTGCGACTAAAATAGCTTCACTGCACTGGGGGTGTCTCTGCAAGAGTTGGGTTTAAATTTGTTTTTTTTTTCTTTTCAGGCAGGCGCGGTAGGTGTTATTTTTTACTTAACCCTAATCCTTTTAGATAAACAACATTATAAAATAAACTACACTGGAGAGCAATAATTCCGGGTCACTAGAAAAATTTAATCCCTATTTTATTTTGTTTGTTATTGTCAGTAGAATGATCTTCTGTAAGTTGCGCGAAAAATTATACTATTTCGAAATGAATACTTTGAGACAAGACAAAGATTGAATTAAAACGATTAATTTACAAGGCGACATATATACCTATTACTTTTTTAAACTTTATTTTGTTTGTCTTAAAAAAAGTACTCAGATAGCTGTTCTTCATTGCGAGATATTCAGATGTCCTATCTTATTATGTGTGACCCGGAATGTTTGCTTTCAATTGTATAAATAGGTGTCAGCTGGAATATTTTTAAACACTTACGTATTTTAGAGAATGGAGTTTTCATGTAATCGCCAGGCCGCCCTACGGTTGGCTAATTCATTCTCTTTAGAGTTCCTACCTCCCTAATTGTCAGGTCACGGAAGCCTCATGAAAGCGGCCAAACTATTTTCTTTGTTTGGATAATGTAGTACTCTGCGTCCGCTAAAATATGCGAAGTAATGCAAACCCGGGGCGTCCTCTACGCCTGAAATTCATTACTGACAAATTCATCCTGCGCCAGGGATTGTGTCCTGAAGATTTTGCGAATGGAGTGTAACTTAACCTTCACGACCAACCTCAAACGAGCATTGCTTTTCGTCCCACCTATAAGGGACAAAGGGAAGGTAATTTAAAAAGTCATGTAGGTAAGTATAGGTACATTCCGTAGTCCGATTACCTAGATGCCTTCAGTAACATGCCCAAACACAAAGGCTGATCTCTCGACGTCCAGAATTTAACAGGTTTTGTGTAAAGTGACACAAGGGCGAATAATACTCGGCTAGATCGGACTCGATCGCTCGGGTTCGACTAAGGTTGTCTATAAACTAAAATAGTTTTATTCATTTATACATTGGTGTGGAATCTACTTTCAGTACAACGTTTCTTTATCTGTTTTTTATACGGTTGATTTCGGTCAAGTGGATTCTGGAACTCAACAATTACTATGTTGGTACTGTATCTGTTTTTGATGCGGAGAAAGGTTACCGTTGCCTACCAAATTGAATAAAATGATAATATGAATGTATGTGATTGTGTGGAGGCCAGAGTGTCTATAAATATGCAGTTACTGAGTTTCTGAGAAAAACATACAATTTATACTTTTTGTAAGGTTTTCCTTTGGCAAGATAGTCTGGACATCATAAGTACTAGGCTTCCTCACAGAGCGCAAGTAGTGATACGTTCAGCGCAGCAATATCTCAGACAGGGTCGTAACCCGGGCCCGAGGTGCTCCTTGTGGGGCGGGTTTACGTTTGTGTAACTTTACTACGCAGAGCGACATTTTCCCAAGCCGCTTTTGAAGAGTTGCCTCGCCGCCCGACGACCACTACAAAAAGGCATACACAGTCACCACTCTAAGATAGTTCTAGTGCAGGCCTTAATTACATTACAATTCAAAACATAAATCAATGTGCGAGCGTCCTCGCATAGTCCAGTCAATTACCCAAAGTTTGTTCCGAGTTAGTTCGCGCTAAATGCATTTTGGGAGATTATTAAATGAAATAAGTTTGAAACCACGCGAACTGCATTAAACATTTCGTTTTACGAGGTACTCTACCGATGTTGATGCAAAAGATTCTATGCTCCCGTGTGGAAGTATATTCAAAATATAAATGTTTTAACGAACATTTAAAAGAGTACTTACCAAGCTAGGTTTGGCGCCGCGTTCTAGAAAATATGGACGACAAGTCCAAAACAAGTCCCGGCGTCATTGCCGCGCTGTCGCTGGTTGCAAATTAAAGTTTCATATAAACTCCCATCCGCTTCATATTCCTTGTTTATTTCCCTTACGCTATATCATTGTTGCACTTTCACGAGTTCCGTGTTAGGTATGAACCGTTTTCCTTTGAAGTCGAATAAAAAACGCGTTCGTTTCGGGATATTATAAAGTCAAATAAAACGTTGAATGTGTAGATGAGAATCATTTTATTTCGTTGAAAAATGCTCGGTGGGTGTCGGTGCGTTTCGGCGGGGCGATGTCGGGTACGTGATGGTGTTCATCGCCGCCGCCTCCGCCGCCGGTACTCGACAAGCAATCTGTCGCACACTTAATCCTGAGAATAAGGGAATGAGCCGTCTTGGTAGCGAACGACGGACGGCGGCGGCGGCGGCAGCGGCGGCGGCGGCGGTAGGGTAGCACAATCAGAATGCGGGCCTCTGGGGCCTCTTTGTCCGTCTTTGGCCACACGACCTATATTCCTTTTAACCGCCCTTTTGAATATCAATCGTTCTCTTTAAGAATGCGACATTCGTCCACAACGGGAAGCCGCGCTGCTCGAATCATAAAATTAAATCGCTATTTAATGAAATAGGTAGATACGCTACTACAATACGCTTTAGGTGTGGTGTGCGGTAAACTCGTATTTGTACACGTAACTTACACGGCTTGGGAACAACTGATGTGAATCGAATAACTAGGTAGGGGTTTTCTTGGGACAACCGTCCTATTGGAATCAATACTGTCATGAGAATGAGACCGAATGCGCTTGGTGGATTAGAATCAGTCGTCTATTATTTACTAAAAAGGACTGTACGTAGGTAAATAGGTACAACAGAAACTAAAGATACTTCCTTACCTATATTTGATAGTACATCTCAAGCAACAAATAAACTAACAACTGTAATTATGGGGTTAAACTTAAGCAATAAAGTTACCTACTCATTGTTATGGTTAATTTAAAAGCTAGTTGCAACGTAATGCCCTAGACTTTGTAATTACTAGGTACCTAAGTAATAAAATGGTGGATTTTGGTGGATACAGTTGGTGTTGACCGAGCGATCTGTTATTTGTGTAAGTACCAAAACTATAACTGCGTACACACAAAGACGCGGCAGCTGCGGCGAGGGGCCAGGTGATGCGAATCTGCACAAAGGAACTCGTTTTTTGTTACACCCCTGGTCACGGGTTCCCAAACTTTTTACATGGTCCGCCCTACTTACTTTAGTCTCTAGAAATCACGGTCACAGAAGTCAAGCCCCGAAGTTAGCCATAATATAGATAGCTAGTCTTAAATTACGTAGCATTTATAGTCGTAGTGAGACGTAATTTCGCGCACGGGTGCGTAACTGCCGCAGCGGCGACGCAGTTTGGGAAACCCTGATGTTAGGGGGAGCGATGACGCATCCCTTGATGCGAAACTCGTTCTTTTTGCGTATATACGCATATCTATGCGTAAACAAACGTACGCGGTCAGAGGAGAAATGCGCGTAAAAAAACTGTAAAAATACTGTCGTAATGCACCGCATCATTTACATCCGCTTGATATCGTTATTATGTGCGTTTTAAAAGACATCTGTCTTCTTGACGAGTTCGCTTTGAAAATGTTTGTTTTTTATTTTAAAAAATCCTCCACTCACAGACGGCGACAGACAACAACAGCTCGCTTTTCCAGTCAATGGAAACGTTTTATTTCTCACATGGGCAGGCAGAATTTGCTCACCTTTTTTGAAAGTATATTTACGAAATTACAAGTGCGCGTGTGGCTTTCTGCCAGAAAACCTGCGGCATGCTCAATAGGTGGTTAAAATTTGGCGGCGTGTGCACTTTGCGGATAAGCGGAGCTGTTGTTTTATGTTTTGGATTTGTTCTCAGAGGTCAAATTATGATGGTTAGTGAGTTTCGACCTGGTTCCGGCGGAGATTCTTCTGCGGTAGAGTAAAGAGCGCCTGTCACCTGTGGTGGAGGTGGCACGTCTACCTGCGCATTTATCTAGATAATCTACATATGTATAATGTTTTAAAAACGAACCGTGTTGTTTCTTGCAATAACATTTACCTTTTTATCGGCAGCGTAAATAAACAACTTCGGCAGTACTGTTTACAATTCATAAAAAAGGCAATGAAAATGCTAATAAAACAATTTTTTGCTACGGTGCTTTTTTGGAAAATTAATATTTATCACATATGACGCTTCACTACGTTAGTGGGATTGGATTCTTTATGTATTGCATATTCCATCCCCGCTATGGCATTTTACTATGAGCGAAATATTCCATACAGCTTTCTTTGTTTGTTCGAATAAGGCTCCAAAACAACTCGGCCGATTTGAAAAAAATATTTCACCGTTACGAAGCTCCACTATCCTCGGATGACAATGACGTGATCCCTACCAAAACTCCAATAATGTCAAATGTGTAAAAAACTGAAAATAAGCGAAAGAAATCGCATTTCGCCGTAGTACAAGATATGTTTGCGCGTACTTCCAACTTATCCGAGCCCCATGGGACTTGACAGGGTTCCGTTCAAATATTGTTTCCTGTTCAAGATGAAATCCGGGTTTCCGTTACCTCTGTCGGAGACGGCGTATTGTATAGATTTGAGTACAGTCAACCAAGAATCTATCTGTTCTACCACCCTAAGGTATACTTATATGTCGTTATTTTTTTACTTACATACACTTCACGCCTGTCTCCCAGAGGGGTAGGCAGAGAGTACAGATCTCCATTCGTCACGGTCCTGACATACCCCTTTCGCTTCATCTACATTCATACATCTTTTCACGCCACCTTCCGCCAGGACATCACCAATCTGGTCGATGTATGTCTTTTTGGGGTGACCTCTACTCACCCGGCCCATTATATCACCCATATTAATCTCTTTCGTTAATCGACTTTCATACATGCAATATAAAAACTGTTGGTGTTTTAGTGACACAGGAAGTATCATCAAAACTGATGTACGGTTGGCCAAGAAAGTGCTGTACTTTCTTGGCCATCCGTACATATAAAGTTGTAGGTATGTTATTATGTATATGTGCTATGCAAAACAGTCTCCGTTGAAAATTCTAAATATAAGTTCGAACGGAAGTCCACACTTATGTATGTGACCTACAAACTTCCAGACGGACGCTGTCGGAAATATACCTCGGGTATGATTATTTTAGAATATTATGTTTGGAGCATATCTACATATACAGAGTGTAAAAAGACCCAGAGCAATGTTCTTAGAAACGTTGTTGGTCTCGTCAATATAAACAACTTTAACTATGGCGACAATGCGGGGAAATGAAAAAAAAAACTCAATCCATACAAAATTGACAATATTTTTCCTCCGCAGATAACATTTCGTATGGAGATGAATTAGATTTTTTAATTTCTTCGCATTCTCGTATATAAACTACGCTGACCCGGCAAACTTTGCTAATATACATTTTTAACAATACATATATTGTAAATAAAAACCTACTTCCAGAAGCACTTTATTCGCCAATGAAGATCGTGTCAAAATCCGTTGCGTAAATTTAAACTAGGGACAAACTGCGGGAGGCGTATTTGTTCTATACTTTAGTATTCAAGAGAGTCGTGTTAGTTACAGTATTTATAAATCAATAACGGCTGATCCGATTAGGCTGAAAAATGGTGGGGAGTTAGCTCAAGACCAGGAGACGGACTCATGATATTTTTTATCCCGACCCTGCGGGACGCCTCGCTGTATAGAGGGTGTTACGGTTTGTATGAAATACTGAAACTACGCGAAATAAATCGCGAAGCGCCCACTCCTAACGTAAAAATCTCCTTCGTAATTTAGGCAAGTAATATTACTACGTAGTTCACGGTCGATTAGGTACATGATGTTAGATTCAAATGAACTGACTCGAGCATCTTTGACAAAAAAAATCTGAAGCATGTTTCTCCACAAAGAAAGTAGTTTACCGGTTTATCAGTTTTGATGACGCACATAATGTGGCACAGCAAATAGTTAGAAATTGTTAAGTTAGAAATGAACTCTAGAGTAGCATGGGTTTCAATATTAGGCTGAAGGTGTAATTAATTTCCATAAATCCTAATAGGACGGAATGAATCTTTTAAGATATAAGCTTTCTAAGTCACAATTATTACATGTTAGTGGTCGTCCCGCGATTTCATCCGCGTAATTACTGAAATTGCGGGACGATCGATGTGTGGTGACGGCGAATAGAATATGTGTCACCACCCCAATCCAACGTTTCCTAAAGAGGGGAATCTCTCCAGAGGACGGGCAGCAGTGCTCTCTGTGAGTTAAACAACAACACCCCGCCTGCCAAACGCGGCGATTATTGGCATTTGAACATTGGCCCTCCAAATGACGGAAACCATTGGTGGTGGCCCTCGTCCAGAAGTAGAAGATAATTGTCGAATAATGATGATGATGATGAATTTCAGTTATTAACACAAACTTGAACAATGACATTTGACTCAAGTCCATTGATTTAGAATAAAGGTCTGAGTTATCGACGCCTAGCAAAGAGCTTATGTCGTTTTTAACAATTAGATTAAACTTTGTTAGGGGTGTATTTTATTACCCGAATATCCTATTCCTGTGAGAAATTTGGGATAAAATATCCTACTAGTGGACTCGACAGACGTTGTCCTGTCTTAACTATTAACATGAATATAAAATTAGTATAACCTCCAGGGTGGCCTGTGCCCAGCAGAAATATAACCTATCCTATCTCTCAAATTGGACGAAATCTATATATATAAAAGAAAGTCGTGTTAGTTACTCCATTTATAACTCAAGAACGGCTGAACCGATTTGGTTGAAAATTGGTGGGATAGATTAGAACCGGGAGACGGACATAGAATACTTTTTATCCCGATCCTGTTGGTCGCGTCGCTATATAGAGGGCGTTATAGTTTGTATGAAGAACTGAAATTACGCGTTGAAATAGCGGGGCGTCCACTAGTTACATATAAATGCCAACTTTTGTGAATATCCGTAGCCTTGGTGAAGAGTTCATTGGGAACAAACATCATGACACTGGATTTTTATATATTAAGATGCGAGGTGTATATTTTCATTGAAATCTGTTCAATGGTATTTGCGTGAAAGGGTAACACATATCCAAACGTACATACAAATCTCCAAACTTTCAGGTTTACAATATTAGTAGGATTATTGAAGTACTGTTATTTTACTCGAGTCTCGAACCCAACACTTCAATTGGAAGTTCAAGTACCAAAGTACATCTGCTCTAAACTCTCAAAAGCTTATACATTAACAATTCCCCATAATACCTACTAAGCAAATTTTCCTTCGCCGCGAGAAATCTGTGAAGTATGCTTCATTATACAGGGTGATAAGGAAATACCCTAGGAAAATGAAGGTCACTGTTTTTACTCTGCCTTCTGGTAGGATTTTGGCGGGTGTAAACATTAACAAAAAAAATATTTCTGAACTTTACATACAAAATCGCTCAGCTGACATTATGTAGGCATTTTTTTATTGACCCACTCATCATACGTCAACCATCAGAGTAGGTACGTAGAAACAGTGGAGTTCAACGATAGCCTAAACCTACGTCGTTTTTTATGTTTTTTATACATTTGACGACAAATGACGTTGTTGAGGTTTCTGACAATACATTCCATCATCAAGAGACAGCCAGTGGTTTTGTTTTGGGATACACCCATATGGATATTATTTCACTCCGTTACAGTGGCCTTCGGCTTCCTTGGATATTTCGTCATCACCCTGTATAGCCGAAAACAACGTAAACTGGGCCGAGACCAATGTAATATTTATTGGTACTTAAGCACTTGATAGCCAGAGAAGGCGAAATGATAAAGGAGTTGACTCCCGTTGTTTGACTTGATTCGGTTGACTAGGGACATTAACATTATGAATTATGCATAACCCGAACTGGACTTAACTGGATTTCGAAGGCAAGCTGTTGAGGCCTAGGCCCGTATTTGGCCAGCTCAAACTTGCTAGATACAGTCAATTATAAAGTTAGTTAGATAGTTGGCCTTAAAAGTTCTATAGTTATTGATTTAATTTAGTAAAGGGAACACCTTAAAGGTTACGCTGGGTACGGTATCTTTGATAACTGGCCACATCTCGGTGATCATATTGGGGAGACAACGTGATAATTTGACGCATTTGAAAATAATAATGCGGTAACCTTTTCGCTTTGCGTAAAATGTTTAATTCCAATTTTTTTTCATACTTCTAATTCCAAAAGCTGTGAAACTTATGTTTGTTTGAGAACGGTATGTTTGAGACAGCATGGCTGCTGTTTGTTAGATGGTTTTTTAAACACAGTGAAGAATCGTTTGTCCACCGTGCTGTCTGATTTTAAGCAGCGATGTGATCTACGATGGAGCACACTCGTTCATTAGGTATCTATTTACTTAAAGACCATTGTGATGAAGATTGAATTGAAAATGTTCATCGACAATGAACAGTTGTTGCGCGCCTTTTCGGCCTATGTCCTTCAGCGTAATTCAGCAAACTGACATGATGATTAACTAGCTCAGTATACCATACATTACTTATACCTTCTAACAAAATAAATTCGACTTCAAACAGTAAAATTTTAATATTCGAATGGTTTTCACGTGAAAACCAATGTCAGAACTAAACCAAACTGAAATGGGACCATACGGACAGCACCAGCTTTCAAATCAAAACAGAAACATAAAAATCGGTTCACCTAGTCGAAAGTTATGCGCTACTAAACAAATCCAATTTCTTCTCCTTTTGAAGTCGGTAAAAAAATACTAGGGAAAGTCCAAAGTGGTCAACTTGGCTGACAGGCACTCGTAAGGGAAAGCGTTGAGTTGACTCTGGAATCGCCGTTATACTGTCTACAGACTTTATATTATGTAGTGTGCCATCTTCGCGATGATATAACATCGCCATGTTATTATACGTATACATATCAATCGTATACGCCCCCGGGTGTAAGAATCGAACCTAGGAGAACGTTGAATTATTGGTTCCAAGGCAAACACAGATCTCCCACATACTGCGTGTAAAAGGACGCCTGATGGGAACAGATTATTTTTCGTTTCAGCATTGTTGTCATAGTAAAAGTCACATTGACAAGCCCAAAAAAGACCATTGTTCGAAGTCCTATTACACGCAACATACTCTATCTGGATCTCGACCCACTTTTATAAAAAATCGTGATACCTAGATAACTGACAATGGTGCCAAATAAACCTATTAGCGCCGCCGCACCACTAACATACGTACAATACCTCACTCGGCCGCCATTGAAACAAGAAGCACAGCATTTTATTAATTGAAAAAAAGTCACTGTACGTGAGCTTGGAGTATCGGTTGACGTTGTGAATAAATTTGTCACTTTCTATACATGTGTTGTTTCAGAAGTGCCTCCCAAATGAAATAATAAACCAAAGAATTAAATAAACCAGTGTTTAGTTATTTACTAACCCCCTTACCAATAAACACGTTGTGTCTTATACAACGGTTATTACAGGTCTTCTTGAACTGGTTATTCCGTATTTGACATACAACTGACAAGTTAAGTTGAGCTTTGTGCATCTTCGAAATAGCAATTCTGTCATTATTAGTAAGGCCCTAAGTAAATAAAGTAAGTACGAAAAGTTAATACAGTGGATGAATCGTGGTAATTTACGTAGCATGTGCCTCTGCCTACCTCGCTTTGAGATTGTAAAGTAATGAAAATATAATTCATATTTTTTTGATACGTTATAAAAAAGGTGCTCTAACTAATGACTTTTTATAGGTTATATTTAGTTCGATGGTGGATACGACTGTAAGACCTGTTTCATTATTTATTCTTCATGTTTCGCAAACCGGCTAACATTGTTACGTAAATAAAGTAACGTTTTAAATCGATAACGACAACATCAGACGTACTATTATAATATTAACCTGTCTTCCAGAGTGGAAAAATCCGACCTTCATCACACGAATTCGACAGGCAGTAAAATCTCATATAAATACGTCCCAACTTTTCCGTTCATAGACGTATACATATAATATAATGATTCGAGTTGACCTTGGGACAACTCAAATCTCCGGATTTGGATTCAACCACTCCTGTAGGAATTATGAAAGCGAGCTTATCCAGGTGGGGTAAAACATAATATAAAATACATTTTACGACAATTTTCACTTCATTTGAATGCCGATGAGAAACGAAATTGTACTCTTTTCGAGTGGAACTGGCGAGTGTGAAATGGGCTCGCAATTTCCTGCTTGCTCTAAATGTTTCAGCGGGCACGTATGTAATATAGGTAGATGAACGCAGGTGCCCAGTGTTATGACACACACAGTCAGGGTAGGCATACTGTAATCGCTGTGCATAGTAATGAACTCTTGCGCATATTTTGAAACATAGATCAACTCAATTAAAACTAAATCTCTGTGCAGATTAAATCCGACATGCATGCATGCATGTAGCTATATTAGTGTGGTGGTTAACTCTCAAATATTCTACTAAACCTTACGGCCACCATAGAGAGGAAAGCCCGTAGACAGGCATTGCGCAACCGAATCCCTTTCAAACTTTCCATTCACGAATGTCCATCCTTAGGGCTCATTACGCTTTAAATCGGCTACGAAAATCGATACTTTCGCATACTGCCTTCTACTATAGGAGCTTTTTAGTGAAACAACACTATCATTACGCAGCACCAATCGCACCGGACGTATAGCACATTTGGTTTTCAAATTACCTAGCGTTTGTGAGCAGAGTGACCACTAAATGCGATATTAGCTGGGACGGGCGTCCGGGCGGTCGCCGGCGGCGGCGAACGGCACCAGGAGGCGATGTGCATTGCTGCCTTCTCTACTCCCATTTCACTATGGTCTTTAGTAAAACAGAGACTGAACACCGTTCATCGCTACAATGCCAAAGCTTCGCAACAACGAAAATGTAGCAGACTTGACCCTCAGGCGTCGAGCTCGTCTGCAGTAGGTATGGGGCAGAAATTCGACTTCTGGGACGTCCTAATTACATCAGATTATACGCGCTGTCTAGTGGTTTAATTTCGTATCGTCATTTTAATAAACTAGTTATTTATTTAGATAAATATACAAAGGTAAGCTGATTTTACATCGATGTTGGGTGTCGAAGTGTGTTATGAATTGGTTGTTTTTATAGTATACAGCGAGGGTGTGTACGAAGTATGGTCATTTAGAAAGTTTGCACGGCTTTTTAGTGACGAGTGTGGACTATTCAATGTTTCATACGACATGGGTGTAATCTGATGGAGACGGTCTGGAGACTTTGTAGTACAAATAAAATTGACTACTTTCGATTGGTTTTCTTTTATAGATGCGGATACGCTGCATCTCAAATAGTGTTATCTCGACACGAGGAAGAGACAGAAAATATTATGTGTCTCTTTTGATTAGAACAAATTTCTCCGTGAGCAGCGCGCATATAGACCCGTAGTCTGAACCATGAACTAAGTACCTATGGTCTAAATTTTTGTCCATGGACTTATTCAGCGTAAGAGACACTCACCACTTAATTTAAATGGCTTTTCTACTACATTGTAGAGCTGGTAGGTACTTATTGTTTAGCGTTGGAACAAAAGACTGAGATCCGGGTCAGATAAAATAAGATTTCTTTTTCGTTAGAGTGTTTTTTGGCGGGTCTCGTATCTTTTTCTGTTGTTGAATTCTGGACTTTGCTCGGGAAACCCTTTGTAAGTACCTATATGTATATAACTAGATTACTCTTTGTGCCTTGGCCGTGTTAACTGCTGTTTCTCCCGTTCCCGTGGGAATTTTCTGATAAATCTAAATATATAAAAGGAAAAACGGACTGAATGACTGACTGACTGACATAACAACGCACAGCCCAAATGGCGAAACGTAGGCGCTTGAAATTTGGTACGGACGTAGCTTAGGTACCGTAGGGGCGCACTAAGAAAGGAATTCTTGAAATTCCCACGGGGACGGGAATTAACGGGAAAATACTTTTGTATGAAAAATGTAAACCGCTCAAGTTAGACGCTTGAAATTTGGGATGCAGGTACTACTAAACTACCCGAATGAATGAACGTGATAATTATCATATATCTTATTATGATGCAGGTACCAGCTGTACCTAGAGGAGGTTAGAGTCAAAACGTTTTAATATAGAGGTAGATGTAAACAAATTATAAGGAAAACCACGAATACTTACTACTCTTAGTCCCCTATCAGAAGAAAAACAAAAAGGATCCATTCTGGTAGACAATTGAAATCTACTATTTCCCAAAAAAAAGTATTCAGTATTTTTTATTGTGTCATAAGGGGATAGTAGCTTAATGAAGTTGTTATGTATTTTAAATTTAAAAAATACTTGGGGGAAAAACAAATTAATGCGTTATCCAGATTAATTCATTTATTTCAGACCAAGGGAGTCCATATACATTGTAGAGCTGTTATGATCCAAACCTCCTACATTATTCTAAAGTTTTATTAAAATCCTGTCAGTAGATTTACACGAACAGATTACAGATTACTAAATTAAATGTTCGTAATGAGCTGGGTGGTTGCTTGCTTGATCTGAGGGGTTCAGTTACAAAACCCACAGGGGCACCTTTTTATTTTATTTAATGTTAATATCATTTATTGCCCTTGAGCTATTCACCAGTCAGGGATACATCCGGCCATCAAACATTTGTTAAATTAGTATTAAGTCATATTTATGAGTAGATGTAAGCCCTGACGATTTGAAAAGATGCCAGTCTCTTCCCGGTTCTTCAGACCAGTAAAAGAAATTATTTTGAACCGGGGACGTTTACTTTTGTTTTTTAAATCATAAATGACTTGCATCAAGCTTTGTGTTTTACTACTGTATATCTGTATGTAATAGCACTTATATCGATGCAGAAATAAATAATTTCATTTCATTTCTAACCCTGTTTCTTCTTTAAGCGACTTCAAAAATGAATCTTAGAATAAAACGGGACAGCGCAGCGATATGAAAAACATACAGGAGTGAAGTGTCCCTTAGTGCGTACCGCTTGCCTTATGTTTTCTGCCAAACATTATATTATCTTAACTAATATATTCTCAAAAATTCGCCTCACAATATTTATTTCCATACTTACTTACCACTTATTCAATTCCCCGACGCCGGGTATATCTGGATCCAAACTGTCAAATTCGTAGTAACATAATTTTTCATACATTTTGGTGGAAAAGAGACAACAGTACAAATCTAGTTGTGTTTGGTCTGGGATTCGACCGTATACTTATATTATGTTTTTTTTTTTGTTATCGGATACCTCCGTCGTTTATGAACCGACATTTACTTTACATATTTTTTTTACAAGATGGCCTCACGGTAAGGAAATAAGGGTGATGATGGCAAAACCGATAAATCGAGAGGAATTTAAAAAAAATATAATGGTGCCATTGTGTTCGAAGACGGTTCGTTTTTTTTTTAATTTCCCAATTCTGATTTGTTATTTTGCGTTAAATAATTCTCCTTTGTTATTTTCCAATAAGTGAGATATTTACTAACGTAAATACCTAGCTAGCTACTATTTATTTTGTAACGTAAATACTTAAAACTATGTATTTTCGCGCCAAAAGTGCCATTTCTAGTTTACTTTTTCAAACGTTTTGTAATGCAAATTTGCTGTGTGTAGTACCGCAAGTTAGTAGAATTAATGTTTTGATTAAATTTTGCAGAGCCTGCCGCTTAATTAAATTCATCAAATCAAAATATTAATATGGCTTAATCGAATAGGTCCCTCCTTCATTGGGGTACTTGATTGCTATTACATTGTTTGTGCTTTGCATACACTTACGTGTGTAGGTACTCTAAGTGAACTGATTTACATTACCTATACTATAGCTGTACTACATGTATTTACCCGCAGTTTACGCTATTTTTTTTTAATTAGAAAAATAAATACACTTCACGCCTTTTAATCCCAAAGCGGGTAGGCAGAGGCACTTGCTTAATAAGCAAATGCCCACGGTTCACCAAGCGTATTTAACCCAACGTGACAGGGGGTGAGCCCATCGCCGTTAGAGGATTCACACACCTTGTGGTGTGCGGGTTTCATCACGATGTTGTCCTCCACCGTACGAGGGTTTTTTTTTTTAATTTGTTTTAATTGTCATTCCAGGATAATATTATACCTACCTACATATATAATATACGGGGATTTTTTTTTGTACTTACGTACATTATTTACTTATTGTAATCAATAATTCTGTAAAGAACGGAATTTATTTGTTTAAGGCCCATCTACAGAATACAAAACGTCCGTATATACATACAAGCTGATGAAACGTCTTTGTCAAAATGTTAATAATATTCACGTAGTAGTCTTTATTTGAGAGAAAAATGCATTTCTTTCGTTTTTAAAGACCAGATTAACTTCGTATATAATACAACATTTCACTAACATTAATTTCATGCTAATGCTTAGTCAAGTAAGCAGTAAATTTCGTCAATACCAGTTCAGTAGTTTCTGTAACTAAACTAGTTTTGAACAACAAAAGAAACCCAAATTTTCGCATGTATTAGTAGGATTGAGACACAACATTGGCCGAAATCATTCACACAGTTATGAAATACATTCCATTTTCATAAAGTTGTGTACCGAAATATTCTGACGGGTATTTTGTTTGAAAAATGCATTACGAAAAAAAGTTTCGCTGTTTTAAATAAAATACACACGTCGTTTGCACATTTTACATTTCGCGATTTGTTATCGACAGTACGATATCAAATAGTGCAAACATTTGTTATGACTTTATAATATTTTTATTTTATAATTTTTTTTTCAGTATTAAAATTTTTACTAAATTTGCTTATTAAGCAAGTGCCTCTGCCTACCCTGCTTTGGGATTCAAAGGCGGAAGTGTATTTTTTTTTTAATTTTTACCTATAGCCCTAAACATGGAAAACATGTTAAGACATTCAGATTCAGCAGTGGCAAGAAATCACATTATATTCGTTGTAATGCGTTATAATGTGACAAGATTCACAAAATCTATACGACACCGAAATCATCACCTTGCTATGTAATTTTCCGTGTCGACCGTAAAAATATTGTACCTTTTCAGTCTGTGAAGGTTCTTTCTCATTTTTGGATCCTTGCACGTGACGTTACCCCCTGCGGCGCCGAGAGCCCGGTACAAAATTATGTTGAAATAGATAAATTACACGTGTAGGCTACTTATTCTGCATGCTTTGCGTCGCTTCCTGGAGTCATTTAAAGCGGTGATGGATGGCAAAAACTAATTACGATTGAAATAATTGTCGCACGCCAGTTTCATTAGCACTTTTGTTAAAATTTTATTTTTGTTTTAATCGTAGACACGGTCGTGGATGGATATTATTAACCAAACAAGATTTTTTTTATCACTATAAACAAGGGTTTGATCACCATCCTGCCTGATGTTAAGCAGCGATGTGGTCTACGACGGAGCACACCTAGATATTGTTGTTTCAATTTTGTATTGAATAAATTAAATAAACTCTGTATTTGGTGACCCCACGATTTTCTCCTTCACTATACCTAAAGAATATTTACGTTCATAGGTCGGATACGGTCGGCCAACAATCTCGGTGGAAACTAACTACCACCCTAAGGTGGAAACTCAAAATAATTTGAAAGTCATTAGACATCAAGGTTAATTATTTACTTGTTTGTTCTTGGTTGTTCATAGGTACGTAAACTCCTAAATCTTAAAGTCTAGTGAGCCATTTTCACCACAGCCACTCTCTATTGTATACATTATCGTAAATATTTCCCCGGAAATAACCGGACTTTCTACATAATATTTGCATACATTACACATAGGTACCTAATTTACCCGCGAATGCCATATTAATGCGCCCAACAAGCAACAATGCAAATAGTTGAGGCGTAGATGACAGCTGTCATTTCGTAGTCGGACGTAGTAGCGAATGTAAATGTAGTGAGCAACCTAAGGACTATTTTACACTGGACCATTTCCTTAATTATTCAAGGGCAATATTATTTTCAAGCGTTTGTAACCACACTGCGGTCAATGTGCATCAAAACTGATTACTAATGTTAAGTTATTTATGGCAAGGCCAGCCATTGGATGGGTGACCGTTTAAAATTAGTTATTTTACGAGAGCCTTTCTGATTCAGACGGCGCAGTTAAAAATGTTGTGCCTCAGCAGTAATCGTTAATCAGCCCCTCCTTTGGACAGTTTCAAAATATAACATGTTTGTTACTGCCTTGTTGACATTAGTTTTTTTTTCGCCGCCGGATTCACCAGGGAGGTTCGAGTGACCGAACGGCCTTTACCCCGGGAATCCCTTTACACGCCATATCAATCAATAATGACAAACCCTCTTAAACGATTTAGGCAACTGAGCGCCAATTCTATTTGAAATTGCACACAAATATTTTACTCGAAGAATCGCTTTTAGCTACCTGGGGTAGTCGTACAAGTTTCAGCATCTAATTTGGGCGCTCACTTTTTTTGGGACCCAATATGTTCCATTATCCATTCAGTTTTATTAAGGTACACTAGAGACATGGAAATGGGCCTTTAGTTTTTGCAGGGTACAATAAATGTGGTTTCGCTCGACATTAGTTCGGGCAAACCTTTGTGATCTCGTTATGACGTAGCATGTTGTCGCCAATACTACATATATGTAAACAATTTAACAGTGAGCCCGGTGTGCAATATGTCTGAGGAGAGCTGACAGCTCCATGGAGAGAAATATGTAAAAAATCAAATTGTCGATACACATGTGAGTATTAGGTATGATGAAGATAAATCTCACGATTACTCGATGAGGGTGAGCCCATCGCCGTTATAGGGCGTCACACCTTGTGGTGTTTGGGTTTCATCACGCTG
>SJJU01001310.1:0-36396 GCA_012932125.1 Conopomorpha cramerella | reverse complement strand
CTTGTCCTATTCTTATGTGTGTATTATTGATTGTTTTTACTATTGTTTCTTCTATTATTATTATTTTTCTCATGTGTGTTAGCTCTTAAGTTGGTAAATAAACATAAACATAAACATAATTTTACATTCATTCATAAGACATTTCTACTTACTGGCGTCTAACTCGGTTGCTCAAACCTTGCGTGGAAGAACTATGGTTACCTTTTTATTTATTGATTTAGCTTGACTATTTATTTATTTGTCGTGGCTTTTCCGCCCAGCTCCCGAGACGCAGCGGAAAGCTAATATAAGACAAGTAGAGTCAGTTCGACTGTTAGATGTTTTAATGCCTGTAACGTGCTGTCACACGGCTGTGTCTCTATGTTGCTTATCTTCTATGATTGCTTTTAATATCGGTATCCAAATTAACCTACCCATTTCCTAGAAAAAAAGGATTAGGCGTATTTGCCTCTTTTTGACATTTGCCATTAGAATCTGAGTAAACTTGCTTGAGTAATGCTTCGTTTACGTTTCAGACTACGGGCCCAGTTCGACCTACATTAATTATTTAGAACCACACTACGAAATGGGAAGTTATAAAGAAACATTACGTTTACAAAGTGTATCGCCCAACTCTCTCAAAATACGATAAAATTGTAACTGGGTCAGGTTATTTTCATGTTTAGTTCTTTGTAAGAAACCAAATTAATTAATTTGATATTTTATAGACTGAATAAAATACCTCATAAGGTTTGTGATGTTCTACCTATTCATTGTTTGTTTTATGACTTAACAGTGAAATACCGATTCAATGGATATTCATAAATCAAAATATTTTGGTACTTACCTACTAGTAATTTTCAAATTAGAAGCTTTTCAAAAAATCTGCGTGTCAAATTTAGTTTTTTTATCACTATGAACAAGCGTTTGACCACCATCCTGTCTGATGTTAAGCAGCGATGTGGTCTACGATGGAGCACACTTGTGCATTAGGTACCTATTCACCCGCGACTTGAAGACCTTAAAACTGTACTGCGCAGGAAACACAGACTCCGGCAAGTCATTCCACATCGTAGAAGTTTGAAACGAAAGAGATCCACTCGCTTTTTGTGTTTTTTTTTAGTTTTAAAGGAAAGTACCTACTCATTGTTCAATGTAAATTAGGTTCAGATTCTCTTATAATTTTTGACACCTGATGACGAATCGATGATCTCGAATAACAGCATAACCCCAGTCTTTCCCCTTTTATAAAACAGTCGACACGCGTATGGGTACAATCCTCAGAGATGCGGGTAAATTGATTGGTTTTTACTTACTACTGATGGTGCAATGACTCCACGACACTTCTGTCTCGCATTAATGTATTTTGATATTCCCCATGTTTTCTCTTTTCTTAGACATGAAAATAATGATACGAGCTGTATGGCAATTTCGTCTGTAAATAAATATTATTTAATATCTAACATTTATGTTGCTGCGCCCATCAGGGTCCATAATTTGTACAAAAACCACTGCAAAACCTTATTCACATTATGGTTGCTGTACAATTTAGCAATGACTTATCACCACGTTTTGAATAAATTATGAATGAATTCAGTTTTTGTAAAATATATTTTTTATTGCAATCTTCTAAAATGTACTTGATCCGTAGACACTGTTGATGTCTGTATATTCTTGACTGCAATCTTCTAAAATGTACTTGATCCCTAGACTCTTTCGATGTGTGTATTATACTCTGGTATATTCGAGGTCAATAAGGTAACAATTATGTTCATTGACTTTGATCGCGTTTGAATTGTTGTCAAAATGCAGTATGTTGCCGTAAGCATTATTACAGTATTACCCTAGCAAATTGCAGTATCTTCACTGCAGTTCACATGTTACTATAACAAAATGCAGCACATTGCTCTACTCCAACAAAATGCATAATTTTTTCTGACGTTTGTACTGTTGTTCACAATATTCCTGAATATACAATATTCCTATTAGCAAAAGCAGCAGTGAGTGTACTTACTGCATTTATACGATAATTAGGTACCTAATTGTAATCGGAGTATTCTGTTTGTTACCCAAAGTCAATTTTCCTCTTAGCTTTATTTAGTAAATGATTTAACATCGAACTATGTAGGTAATTATTACATAAGCATACTCACCCTAGCGAATGTAGAAGTTAGTTTATCTATATCTATCCTAATAATAAAGAAAGAAATTTTATGTTTGTAACTAATAAACTCAAAAACTACTGGACGGGTTTCGATATTACATTTCATACTATTGCATGCTACGTTATCCCTTAGTAACATAGGCTTATTTAGGATATTTTATCCCGAAATTCCCACGGAACGAAAAAAAAAAACACGAGTAACACCGCGCGGTACAGCTAGTGAATCATATAATTCATCCTTATTATGCCGTAAAATAATTTGACGTGAACACATTCTGTTCTCGCCACGTTTTTGATTGCATCGAGGCGTGCTTGAAGCTAATAAACATTCAGTACTAATTATTGCTATGCCTTTGGAACAATGTTTGGTCTTGTTTTGGCAACTGCTCGTGCGTAAACCATATAGTCCATGAGCTTTTAGAATCTACTTGATAGCCTGTTATTTGTATCCTTCGCTGGTGACTAACTAAATGAGTGACATAGAGCTAAAAAGTTACAGACTGTTAATTATACTGCTTGTGAAAGGACCCTGAGCAATGGTCTTGAGAAATGAAAAGAAAATCCATCCCCATACAACGATGAAAAATTTAATTTAATTTCCCACCATTGTCGGAATAGTAAAAATTGTTCATATTGACGTTTCTTAGACCGTTGCTGGGGGTCTTTTTACACGCAGTATTCTGAAACTTAATGAACTCTACGTTACTGCCCTTTTCGCGCTCACTTCGCGCTGATGACGTAAGGTATATTTTACATTGGCGCTACCTAGCTAGTGTATTGTGACTAATTGTTTTGGTATTCAAATTTGGAGCCATTACCCTACTACCTACGCGTGGAATACTCGGAACTAACAGTCTCGTTCTGTTTTATTAGATATTCGATACCGTGTAACAGTTGTTATTGTATATATCTTGCATACTTCCACGTTGACAACGGCCTCGCTTTAATTTTCCTTGAGAATTTGGTATTAGTACATTAGCAGTGGCGTCATGGCGTGCACTGGCTTTTACTACAAGGTAGGCAGTAATTCTCACGGATTGCCACATATGTATAGGTAACTTGTCTTTACGAAATATGGGTACCTACCTATGTACTCACCCATAAAACACAGGACCTTCGGTAGCCTATGTCGTGAGTACAACTAACTCTGTACAAGTACAAGTACAACTAACTAATAACTCTGTTATTAGTTCGGGAAGCCAAAATACTAAGGTAGGCAGTGTCTTTTTGTCTATATGGTGTGCACGCCACAGAGTATTAGCGCCTAGGTACAATTTTTGGGAGTTGTATCTTATTTGGTCTATAAAATTGGTTGTAGTGTTGAGTTTTTCTTGATGTTTCAGGGTCCTATTTCAATGATTCCCTGTAGACACGATAAACATTCATCCTAGATCAAAAAATAGAACTAAAATAATAGTTGACAGTTTATTTTAATAGGTATTGTAAAGTTGTGATTGTAGACAAAGACACATCAGTAATTCATAGTAATACAACACGGTACAACTGAATATCTCGACACGTTACTGAAAGACAGAAACAGAAGAAATCGTATTTCGATAAAATATTTTGAACAACACTCCAATAAGAACATAAATGGTTCCTTTCCTCATTTATCACAACTACATACCAAATTATACAATGAAAAATAATTCCTTCATTCCAGCTCGAACCAGCTAACGGAACTGCCGCGAGAGATATGCCAGCTACCAATCCAGATACTCCTCGTCACCGACAACAACCTGACCAGTCTACCAAAGGAGATTGGGCGCATGAGCTCGCTGGTCGAGCTCGAGGCGTCTCACAACGCCCTCACGCAGGTGCCCATCACCCTCGGCGATTGCGTCGGACTCAGGGCTCTGGACCTCAGTAACAACCAGCTGGGGTTGCTGCCTTTGCGTGAGTTGTTTACACATGTACTTTCGCCCAGTTTCCGCAATGCACATTACTGATAATCTTCTGGTGGTCAAACGCTTGTTCATTGTGTTTAAAAAAACCTGTCATTCAATCTTTAGCTGTGCCTTTTTGACAGGCAAAGTAAGGAAGACAGACGATACTTTTAATGCCAGATTAAATGTAATGAGCGTAGCGAAAGCTGGGTATCATAAGTTAATGATATCTAAGAAAAGAAGACAAGAACCCTTCCCGAACTGACGTAGCTTCTTTTGAAGATTACCAAGTGTTGTTGCAACGTTCTTAAGTTATTTGTTGTAACACTGCTATTTGTAATATTTTTTAAAAAGTGTACAAAATAGGGACGACCTAAGGTTAGTTTTATCCTGACAGTTGGTGATTATATTCACAAATACCTAGTACGGAAGAGAGTCTTTACGTACATAATTCCAGTAAGCGAATAGTCCTGTACTGTCGTGGCATCGTCGCTCTGGCAACGCAGTGTCAAACGAATGCTATATAGTCTCGTTAATCTCATTCCACTGTGAGACCTAGTAAAACAGTACTCAAACGCATCGTTTGACGCTGCACTTGCAGAGGAATGCAGATTGTAACAGACGCTCCTGATCCGAAGGACAACAAATAATGAGGGTATCGGTATCTGTCTCACAATAATATCTTTTGTAGATCCTAGATATCCATTAGGATGCCTTTTTAAGCGAGTTCAAAAGGAGTCTTTCTCAATTCGACCATGTATATGTTTATGAACCGATTTTGATGATTTTTCTTTGCTGGGTAGAAGATATTTCCAAGGTGGTCCCATAGTAAAATCAGGGTTGTTTGGTAGTAAACACGATCGATCGAGGGAAACTTTGAAAAAAACTTATGGGCGGGCCAATACTTTTGGTTGAAGTTTGTTTTTTTCCGTTAAAATTATACTATGTGTATTTGAAGAACAAAAAAATTACTAATATTATTTTTACGCCCCAGCCTACAAGGCGTTTTATTAGCTTCTAACCATAGATTATGGACATAAATTTGCGCCTACTTTGTTAAAACAGACCACTAAGGTCTAAGGTATTTCCTCTAGCAATAAATTACCTCACACCAGAGCCTCAGTAACTAGGTATCATTACACTTTTGAACCATCCCAAGTGCCATCATTCAAACCGTCTCACTCAATAATACGTCGATTTATTATACCATTTATAATAAACACTGAGCAGCGCGCAAATGATATTGGATATAGTCCAAGTAGGGGAAAATAGTACTAAGGAAAAAAATCTATGATAGTTTGTTGCGTTCTCGACTTGAACCAATGCCAAATGGCTACGTCAACATCCTTCATGCTAATCCGTGTTTTCCGTTGCGCCAGCGCGATATAAACCAAGTTAGATATTACTCAGTGACTTGTGTTGGTACCTACAATGAGGTGGGACCTGTTTCATTAAATATCCCATTGCACATTGACCCATTGAACAGATGGGTCCATTTGTTCTATAGAACAAGATTTTCTCTCTTTCTTTTCCTAGAGAATGATAAAGACGAACAAAGACATGTTTTTCAAGAATGATATGTTCTATAGAATAAATGAGACCCACTCATATATTTGTATCAGGTAATTCTTTTTTATTTATTATTTTCTTTAACTCTTTCCAACCGATATTTTCTATGGCACAAAAAAGAAGAACTACTATATCTCGAAAAGGAACTCGGAAACAGTTGCTGAATAACTTGCACTTTCGATGAGCCCACTGGAATCTACAACATATTATAATTTCATCAAAATTTACCGAAACAACATTTCCCCACCAACTGTTTCGGGGTCCTTTGATCAGCCCATACATACACGATCTACTGATTGTGCTTTTTGTACCAAGAAGATTTGACTAATTTTGGTCTTGAATAATTATGTGAAAGTTCAGAGAAGGTTTAAAAGGTGAATAAATATGAATTTAACCCCTGTATTTGCTGCTGTATTTCTTTCAACATACGAGGCTGTAACGCGATTTCCTAGGAGAAAAAAAATGTTTACCGTAGTGCAGGATGAATTTGTAAAATGTATTTTCGAATTCTCTCAAGCTTTGTATGGAATTACTCCATACGATGCCAGTATATATTACATACCTGTGGTTTATGAAACGTAAACAATTAATCGTTTTATAAACAGGAAATAGGTCCCGTAGATTTCGACCTTATTGTGTGTTCAGTAAGGATATTTTTAGTTAGAACAAGAATTATGAAGGTTGAACATTGAAAATAGAGTTTAGTCTTCCGTATTCTGTAATACTTTCCACTAGTTAGTTCTACAGACATTTCTGTATGTAGATTAAGTTAACGATTTGCGAGCCTTAAGCAAATCGTTAACTTATTATTCCCATTGCTTAGAACTACTTACAGAATTTTTCCTTTCCTATTGGGTTATTTAAATCGTAATGGGTACTGTACTGAAGGGACATTTCTGTGTTTAATTTAAACACAATCGATGTGTAAAAAGAGACCTTTTCAGTATAAAAATAGTATCATTATTCCCATGAAATTTTGCCATTCCAACGGGTAATGGAAAAGCGAAGACATGCCCGGGGAATATTTGTTGGATTTTTGACACTTTAAAATAATATTTTGCTCTTCAACACTTCAAGTCATAAGATATAAAGATTTATTGTTTCCGATTTCGTGTGTCGAAAAGAGATAGATACAATTAATGAACCACTTGACTTTCGGGCTTGCCAGCATTCCTCACAACGTCACGGTATTATCCACTCTAATACCTATGACATACATGTCAATTCTCTTTATCTCCACGAAACTTCATTCAAATGCACTTGGAGATGTTGTTTACACATCATATCTATAAGCCAGTTGAGTTGACACTGTACGATTCTCCGTACCTGCGGGTTCCACGGTCGTTTCGTCGAAGTTCAACCGCGTTTACAGACGTGATATGTTTGGCCAAACATCGCACTCGCACAGCTTGTTTGTGATTGGTACTTGGCTGGGAGTCACAGCTGCCCCCCTAGCACAGCGCTCCAAGAAATAAGTGACAAGACATATAACCCGCTGCGATTTGTTGAAACTAGCTGAGTCGCACGAAGCGTGACATAGCAGCCAATCAGAGCGCGTATTTGTTCTATGTCATGTCTTTCTTGAGGCGCGTGCTAGGCCTGCTGTACAGTATTCATGTATTGGCTGTTATATTGACTATATAAATGTTTGTTTTTTTTTTACGGAACGGATTAGTGTTTAGGCATATTTATTATTAACTAGTGGACTCGACATACGTTGTCCTGTCTTAACTATTAATATGAATATCTAGGGTGGCTTGTCATTTTTTTCTTTCATAAGAACCTTCTGCTGTCATTGATAAGCACAACAAAGAAAGAATTAGCGAAATCGGTCCAGTCGTTCTCTAGTTTTAGCCAGACTAACGAACAGCAATTCATTTTTATATATAAGATATAGATTATTATTTATAGGGACAGTCAGAGAAATGCGACTTTGTTTTATAATATGTTGATTAATAATAATTGACTTAGCCTGGATAGCCTGGCATGGCTGATGACGATGAACAAATAATTGCCTTACGAATGATACAAAGACATTTAAACAAAAAACATAAACAATACAATACCTAGGCAAAACAAAAACAACGGTTACGAATGTGTTTTGTGTGATAGGAAAAGGGCATGAGATCACCGTGATGTTAATAGTAGGTATGTTTCTCGTACTGTTGAACGTAAATATTAAGAAAGAGGGGTCAAGAGTTACCACCTGATTTCTTCGATTATATGTTGTAAAATACACTTACTTTATGACAATAAAAAAAAAAAGAAATTAATTTTTTCGTAAGTGTGAAATGAAATGCAAAACTGACAAAAAATAATAGGTTCTCTTAGGCCCTATTTACCACCTCTTATACATTATAAATAACTTACACATGTTGTCATTGTAAGCGTCACTTCACTAATACGGTTTTACTAATAATTGATTAACTGGGGACTGTACCACATTTGTCAGACATTTAGATTTCAAGTCAGGTGCAAAAGCACTTATACAGAAAATCAGTCATTGGAGAGACAGAGGGGCTTATTTGGGATTGTGTTGATCAGATCATAAGGATATTTAGTAATAATCAGCCGGAAAGATAAATAAATAGATATACGGAATTCTAAAATAATTTCCAGGTCACTAATCTATGGTTTCCATAATCTCAAAGAAATATAACTAACTATTGGGCAAAGGTTTCGACACTTTGAAGCCTACCGAAATTACTTAGTTATGACATTATGTAACGTCTTTGAAATTGCCGACAGTAATTATTGTTTAGGTGCCTGAGAATATAAACAAACATGTACATTGTTCCTCTATCGAGTACACATGACACAAATAAACTCGTAAACATTACCTTTGTGTTCAAAAACTTGGTACATAATTAATCTATCATTTTGTGAGGTTGACTGGCAGATAATACTTTAGTATTAAGTCCATCGACAGTACATTACCACACACGTTTTGGTGTAATAAAGTATTGTCGTTGTACTTGGCACCTAATTGGTGCACAGGGCATCCTTGTCTTCCGCAACGTCTTTGGCCTCGCTCCATCTCAGTCTAACAACTCGTAGTTCCGAAGCCTCCAATTCACCGGACGCTCCCGGGCACGACTTCTGTTTGACGACTTCACTTGAAAGTAACACTCACCAGCGATATTTGCCTTTTACTGGTCTTTTAACCCCAAATCAGGGTAGACAGAGGCACTTGTTTTTCCAACGCGTATATCAGTGGCGTGCACTGGCTTTTACGACAAGGTAGGCAGTAATCCCATGGATTGACACCTATGTGTAGGTAACTTTTCTGTACAAAACATAGGTAGCCTATCTACTCACCCATAAAACACAGGACCTCCGTCACCCTCTGTCTTGAGTACAACAAAAAAAGATCTAGCAATAACTCTATTATTAGGTCGGATAGCCAAAATACTAAGGTATGCAGTGTCTTTTTGCCTATATGGTGTGCACGCCACTGGCGTATATAACTCAATGTCATAGGGAATGAGCCCATTGCCGTAACACAGTTCAAACACCTTTGGTATGCTGGTTTCATCACGATGTTGTCCTTTACCGTATGCGTACCCATCGTAACACACCTAGTATGGTCAGGTCTCGAACGTACAACCTTCCGATATTAAGTACAAGTATCCGACCGCTGCGCTAAAGTATTAAATAAATATTATCCATTTTACAGAGATCACCTACCTACAACTGGAGTACCTGAACATCAGCTGCAACTGCATATCGTCACTGCCCCTCGAGCTTCGCAATATGTCGTCACTGGTTTCATTGAAGTTGGACAATAATCCTCTCGTGTCACCTCCTACGACGGTAAGATCATATTAATTCCAACTGTCCAATGAATGCGATTGTTTAATGGGAGTTGTGCGTTTGTTATTTCTTCACAGAAAAAAGTACGGAACGGATTTTGACGAAACTCCCCTTCCTAATATTATAAATGTGAATCACTAGTAGTTTATATTTAATCCAGGAATTCCTAAAAATAGCAATAATCTTGCAGTACGCAACTAACGTGCTGCAAATGGCCAAGAGTTTTGCAATGTTGTATTTATACATAGATTTCTGATAGATGTCTAAATTATCGAAGTCGGTCAAGTGCTAATTTGCGTCCAAAGTTTCGAAAAAGTTGCCGCAAACGGTAATTTTAGAACGGAGAAACAGTTTATTTCTATCCGTAGTATCCTTTGGAAAGTTTATTTCGAAGACAGTAAATAAGGAAAAACTGGGATTCTCTGAAACCTGAATACCTAATGAGAAGTTCTAAATAAATAATTATTTTCTGGGATATATTTGGCATATCTTTTGTGGCCTAGATGCAGGTTAGCTATCTGTCACTAGGCCACAAAACATGTGCCAAATATAAGAAATATTATGCATTATGTGTTAAGGCGTTATTTGAGTCGGTCTGGGTGTTTAGGGAAGCAAACGCAAAGCTAAATGCAGATGGCGCTTCTTACATTTGACCAATATGGACCAATGGAAATGAGGCAATCTGTCAAATGAAATTGGAGACAGAAGGGGGGCGGTCTACGTGTCCCACTTGGAAACAGTCGTGACTCGAATCTACCTATGTATGAAACACAAATACCACTAATTTACTGGTTAATTATAGCTGAAAATGCTGAAGCTAGAGAGAAAAGTTTTGAATCCGGTTTGAAGGTTTCTAAAGGAGTGCAGTGTGTAGATTCTGCTATGCATGGATTTTTACAAAATTTTCATGATTTTCAAGATTTTATAAAAAAAGCTGAAACTCCGCTGAAAACGTCGTGATTAGATCACTTGTATTTGATACTTCAGTTTCCTAAAAACAAAATTTCAGTTTCCTAGCACCTCTCATAACAGAATTCCCATCTATTTCCAGGTATGCATGCGCGGCCGTATCCACATATTCAAATACCTAGAGAACATGGCGAACAAGGACAACATGCCGTCCCACAAACGCGTTGAGGACACCAAGCGGCCGGCGAAACACAACAGTTTTGTTGGCACCACTGCTCAGGGGCACCAGATCACATCCGGCAACGCCACCATAGACTGCCTGAGACATCGGCCCCGGCCGGTTGTCGACAGCGGCTACTGTACCGACGGTGTGGAGAAGAGGTGGTCTAATGAAGGTGTGTTTCATAATATAAATGTTTATCTTCCTGGGCTGAGATGTGGAAATGAATAATAACAGGCCATGTATCAAGAGGTATTTTAGTATTATTGTTATCGCTGCGTGACGGGGATAGCGCTAGATTAATGGTATAGCACTGTCACTATCACAATGTAAACAATGTTACTTTTAGTTTTCATGGTACGGGGGCCAAGACACTTGTAGTCGCATCGTTATGGAAAAGCAGCGACACACGGTGTACGTTGCTGTTTTACCAAGGACCACTGTGATATGAGAGTAGGAAAACAAGAAATTAACATCGTTTGACGCTGCGTTACGTTACCAAAGCGATGCAACCTACGAGAGTGTAGTAAGTAGACTTGGCTCCCAGATGTGTTTCCTAGTTTAAAAGGAGACTTGATGGATATTCGGTATACGAAAAGAAATTTAGTTCCATTACAAAACAGTACCATCAACAATGGAACCAGTGATAAGTTTTTTTAACAGTAGTTCCATCATGGTACAAATCATGGAACTACTGTCAACGAAGGATATTTACCAATGTACTAGTTATATATCAGAAATACACTTACTATCTCAACTGTTATGTTAGGAGTGACCTAAAAAATAAACACGGGCATGCTCCGATGGTTCTATCCATCCGATTTGGACATGTTTGTATATACGACATAGTATAAAACAAAGTCCCGCTGTCCGTTCCGATTCATGCTTAATTCTTCAAAACTACACAACGGATTTCAATTCGGTTTTGTTTGATAGTAGGGTGATTTTCGAGGAAGGTTTAGGTACGTATAACAACAGGAAAACACTGTTAATAATGTATATTGGTAAAACAACGTTTGTCGGGTTAACTAAAAAATGAAAAGTGTCTAGGGATCAAGAACATTTTTAGCTCTAAAAACATCTATTTTATTTAAATCAAATCTAATCTTTTGGATTGGTCTCCTACTTTATTCCCCATGCCTGTATCCAATGTCTTATCACCACATTTTGAATATATTATGAATGAATTCAGTTTTTGTAAAATGTATTGTTGATTGCAATCTTCTGAAATGTACTTGATCCCTGGACACTTTTGATGTGGATTATTTCGAGACCTATTTATTTTTCTACTTGCTACGTTAGATTGTGAGGAGTTAATGTATAATAATTATACTATGTCTACACCAGGCGGCGCGGGTTCGGGTCGCTCGACGCCGAGCACGCCCTCCACACTGTCCCCAGGGGCGGCTCTGTCGCGGGGACAGTCGCTCTCCAGTGAATCTTCCCTCGCCGCCAACTCTTCGCTGCTTAGCGGGTCAGTATTATATACGTATAAGTACCTATAGTAGTGTACTACGATATACAAGTTTAAATTGAAATCGTTAGCGTAACTACAGAAAGTTTCTCAGTACATGATACCAAATAACTTTCCCCAAGGAATCCTATGTAAAAAAAATATATTTACCGCTTCATATAAAGTAACTGTCAGTAAACAGCTGATCGGGTAGTTTGTATAAAGTGGTGATTTTTTTTGACGATGCTCCCACTTGTTCATTAGGTACCTATTTACCCGCGACTTGAAGACCTTCACTAACTCTGGCAAGTCATTCCACGTCCTGACGGTTCGCACTATGAAAGTAGACGCAAACCTTTTGGTTCGCGTGAATAGTAAATCCATCTGGTATGGATGACGTTTTGCCGTTATTCTGGTTGCCCTATTTAATTTTTATTCGTTTTTATTGGTGATTTTTTTAGACCCTGATATAGGATTCCTTGGGAAAGTTGTTTGCCATAATGGGATCAGTGACTGTCTCGAGTTACGCCAACGTTTTAGATTTAACGTTGTATTAAACATGGGAAGAAAGCTTATGAAGTAATGGCACTAGTATCGCTTGACTCAAATAAATAACGATTGGTTAATTGGTTGGCCTCTGCCTGCGGGGTAGGCTTAAAAGGCGTGAAGTGTATTTATTTTATTATTTAATCGATTGTCACATCAAGTTCGTTTGTCATATTAACTCATTCGTTGTTTAGTATGAGTAAAGCGTATGTGGCGCCATCTGCTGTAAGCTTCGAGTTTTCTTCCCTATGGAGGTGGTTGGTACACCTATTGGCTGATCTAGAGTAAATAAATGGCTACATGAACTCGAGCTAAAGAAATTAAGAACTATTTTCCGTTAAACATAACCAAATCAATGTAGCTTAGTGTCAATAACTGTAGCATATGCCACGACGCATCGAAGTTAATCTTCAGACTACTTTCAAAATATGATGCACGAAAAAAAAAGGTATAACACTAAAGTATTTATTTATAAATGAAAAAAGGGATGTCAGCGAGTAGAGGTCGCCCCAGAAGGACATAACATCAGACTTATGATTTTCTGACGGAAGGTTGCGTGAAAGTACCCACGCTGTACCGGCGAGCATGTTTCATACATGATGTAAGAATGTGCAACAAAGCCAAAGGGATATGTCAAAATCTTAATAAATTGATAACCTACCCCTCTGGGCGATGGTGTGAAGTGTGTGCATGTATGCATAAACTGCTAATTGCTGTTACTTGATATATTTTACAAGCTTGCTCAAGATATTTGCAAACTATTATACTTATGTATTGATTTCGACTGTATAGACTATAATATCTATAAATCTTTCTGTCAAACTCTAATATTCTTTTTCCTTTATTCTCAACCAATTGGGCGAACAGAGGTAAACACTTAGCGTCAATTACCAGTACGATCATTTCCAACCACGCCATTCATCGAAGCCTCTGTACCCCAGATTTTTTTATGTACTCTCTTATTTTTTTTTTTTATTTATCCCCCCTTAATTGTCCCTTTCAGTGTCCGTACATCACCCGAAGGCACGTTGTCCAATGGAGACGACAAAACTAAGTTATCAAACCAACAAACATACAGGTATTACATAATGTCATACATTTAGCACCAAATCGACATGTACATTGCGCACTATAGTTATTTTTATATGTTTATCTACCTATTGTACTTGTGTATGTATCTAATTAAGTATGTAAATAAATATTGTATGAGTAATTTTGTGTTCGTTCAATAGGGTGGATTTCACATTATGCATTGTTCATTATATGGATTCAACATAGAACTGTACGTTCGCACCGCCCCGATACATATTTCGAAACATATAATTTACGCAGATATATCTGTTTTATAACATGTAATTTGCACCGCAATGTAGGGCAATAGATATACCTACATAATTGCGTTACATAATGTGGGATTCAACCGTTGGAGAGATTTTATTTCCACTGTATTCTAAAAAAAAAAAAACACTAATTCCAGACAATACAAAGAAGCTTTAAGACAGCAGCGCCAACAGGACGTGTATCGACCGCGCACCGACAACTCGTCCCCGGAAATATCCCCCAACCAGCACAGCCCAGTACACCTGCACAAGTCTCACTCGTCCCCCCACTCTCCCCTCTCCACGCACACGCTCCCCTCCCCAAACTCCCCCACCCTTTACCATAGAACAGTATCGTCCAATTCCAGTCTGTCGAACACGTCGTACCTGCCGATGTCACCGCTCCTACACTCGACACCCAGAAGGTTCCAGAACGGCACCGAACAAAAGACCGAGGAGAACAAGCGGCCCGTGCAAAAAGTTGTACCGTCAAGAAACACTAACAAAGTGTACCCTACCAACGGTGCCGAGTATACAAATGGTAAAATTAACGGTAACGATTCGTATATAAAGCCGACGTCGCCGATAAAATCTCCAACGTCTCAAATTAACGGAGTGATTAATAGTAAGCCGACGAATGGTGAGACGAAAAGTGTCTCGTTTGTCAAGGGGCCGAACGCGAGTAAAATGGGATGGAATAAGGAACTAGCGGCGGATAAGTTGAGCTTCACTATGAAGAGGGAGTTTGATAAGCAGAAGGAGGAGTCTGATTTGTTGCAGCAGTTGAGGACGGTAAGTGTGCTAAAGCAGTTTAGTTTAGTTTTAATCTGTAGTACAAATAAAGGGAAATTTCTGCAAATCGACTTTGAATTGGAAATAGGTCCTATCTAATTTTAAAAGTTCATGCAATTTTAAAACAAAAAGTACTATCTGACGTAATCATAGTAATCAGAGTCGTATGAAACTAACGGTTCATTTGGGATGTATTGTCAGTTCATAGTCGAAATGCACTTTCAACCTAAATCAATGACCACAATATTATTCTTTTGTTTTATATTTCTGTTACTTTCTGCATATAATATATGTTACTCTTGCACATCCAGGTTGTACTAGGAGTAACAGTGCTGGAAAAGAGAGCAAATTGTTATTATTATAGTGATTTAGGTTTATTTAGGTTATGATATAGTAACTTATAACTGAAATTTCATATTGACATTTAAATTCCAATTTTGGTAAATGGGGCCCGAGGGATCCTTGTTCTAAGTTTCTGTCCACCTCTTTGAGGATTATGGACGTGAGTGTATGTATGTATTATGTATGATTGAGAAATACTCGACAGTCCGACATTTACGAATATATGGTTTGGACTTGAACTAAAGAAAATAAATTTCTCTTAAGTTTTATTGTTTAGAAACGGTTTCGATCGAGTCTATTGTTTGACGAAATTGTCAATAATATACAAGGTTAAATTAAAAATGTACAAAAAAAAACATATATAGTGGCAATCAGATTTTATGAAGAGGTGACAGTTTTAATTTTTTGACATAGTTACTTTCTTAAGCCATTAGCACCCACCGTAATCGGACACGGGCAAGTTATTTTAAACTCTATTACTTTGTAATAAAAATCAAAACGAATTAAAGAGTAAGTATTCTTCTGGGCGTTAGAGGGTTAATTATCTCCAACACTTCCTATTGAAAGTTGTATGTATCACGGCAGACGATCGAGAGCCGACTGCGAGTACAGTTGCCGGGGTCGGAGGGGTCGGAGGGGTCGGAGGGGGCACAGCTGGCGGGCGCGCTGTCGGACGGCGTGGTGCTGTGCCACCTCGCCAACCTCGTGCGGCCGCGCCTCGTCGCCTCCGTGCACGTGCCCTCGCCCGCACAGGTACACCTACACCCTACACTTACACCTACACCTCATACACAACAATATTTATTTTAAATTCATACTTAACATGCTTTTATCTAAATATATAAAAGGAAAAGCTGACTGACTGACTGACTGACTGAATGACTGACTGACTGACTGAATGACTGACTGACTGACTGACTGACTGACTGACAGACTGTCGATTGTCAATTGAAAGTCGTACATACATCGATGTACTATGTTTTTAAGACGGACACTTCTTTAATATTCATTGAAGGTGAAGAGAGAAGTTCCGGGAGGGTTTGATGATAGACACAACACCTTAGCGTCATCTTTTGTGAAAATATCGAACTAAATTAAAAAAGAAATTATATTCTAATGCAGCGGGAGCGTCAGCTAACGACACACTTCACTGAATAAGGACAACCGTAGGTACCGTCGAATGCAAAATATAAGAAGGCAATATTGTTATAAAAGTTACGATCGAAAATACACTTAGGGGTGTTGCTCCCGTGCCCAGCAGTTCCGGGCATAAGAATAGGACTGAGGATTTCCATTGCCTGTCGTAAAAGGCGACTGGGCGGGAGTAGGGGCTGTGGCACGCTGACTCGCGCGCCTGAGTGGCGACGACGGCGGTAGCGTGGTGACCCTGTTACCGCCGTACGATATCGTGCGCTGGGGGTGTGTAGATCGCCCGCATTCCGGTGACGGTCCGCGAGGGCCTAGCGTGACACCCTTGGATGTAGTGGCTCAGGCTGTACCGGGGGCCCCGGCAATAACGCGGGAGCGGTCACCGTGGGGTTTTAGTGGGTGCGAGTCCCACATAACCCCGCCGCTGCCGTTAGCGGTGGGGTGTCCATAACGGATTTCCCCACGATAAAAAAAGGGATGTTGCTCCCGGATCTAATATCGGCTCTCAAGAAAGCCCCAGGGTCAACATTTCAGCTCCTTTTGCTTGACTTCTCACTATAACTTTGTGGCCAACCTTTCAAACATGTATATGCAGGAAATAAATAAGTTGCATAATAAAATTATATTTTTCAGCCTAAATTAACAATGGCGCGATGTCGACGGAACGTGGAAAACTTTATCGAGGCCTGCCGAAGGATAGGAGTGGATGAGGTGAGCCTACATTCTTTCACATACCTTTATTTATCGCGTCACATTTTATTTCTCTTTAATTTTTCGCGTTTTTAAATTTTACCCATAAAAGCGTTTCCAGGGCCAAAGACATCATTTAGCGAGCGTTTTGTAAAATAAAATAAAGGTATAAGGTATATAAGGGTGGCGTGTGTTGCAGGACGACCTCTGCTCGGCCGAGGACGTGACGGAGCTGACAGACGTCTGCCGTCTCGCTCGCACAGTGGCCGCACTGCTCGCACACGCCACGCCGCCCCGCTCGCCAAACGATGTCCTCAGCCAATCGCGTACCTCGCATTACCGAGACCATCAAACACAAGCCGAAGAGAGCCAGTGTCGCGACAAACAAATCTACACCTACAAACAACGTTACACGGAAGAGCGCTACGTAAGCAACTTTAACTATTCCAACGCCTACACGATCGACGAATCCGAAGAGTACATGTGCGAGAATGTTGAAGAAGTTTCGTACGCTCCAGTATACTCCAGTAATGGATTGAAAAACAGATCGTATGCTAATAAAGAGAAGGTTCATTTTGTAACGCCGTATTACAATGAGAACGGGGTGCTAACCAGTGATAGTTTAGAAATATATGACACGGATGAAGTCGATTTTCCTGTACAAAACGACGATTCCGAGAGATACGACCGTTCGAAAATGAATTTGGAAATTAAGAATAACTTGAACTGTCATCTCAATAGTATTCAAGAAGCGTCGATTGCCAAGGAAGTTGAAAACAAAAATTTGATTACGGGTCTGTTATTAGGGGCGTTCTTTTTGTCCGCCATCTTGCTTTTCATGTATCCTCTATAATCTGTGGTCTTCGTTTTTATAACGAACACGTGCCTTGCTTTTGTAAAACCTCTTTTACAACCAATAAACAAAATAATGTACTTTATGATTCCATTATGGACAATTTTTGGCAAATATTGTACAAGTAGTATGAATGCCTTATTTATGTCATAAAAGTCTGAAAACTAATCGAAATGTTTGAGGATAGCTAGGTAGCTTGCAAAGCTACACCGAAAATTGATTGTTAACAGTATTACTGATTAGGTCTCATTATTCCATTTAAAATTTAGATTTTTATTGAATTTGGAATTATTTAATTATTGATACAGTCATATTTCATGTTGGAAATTGATCCTTCTGTTAAATAGATAACACACACAGATTGAAAGCTTTATGTACAATATGATTGATGTATGTCAATCCTATCAATCATCAATTTTTGTCATCAAACTTTGTTTTCTTGTCGGAATATAATTTCTGTGTATGTGTTTTTGTAAACTCTATGAGCTTGGTCCAGTTTTTTTTTGTATTTGTCATCAATACGTATAATTTCGGTTTAAATGATAATAATTATCTTTTCTGATAGGTAACATTGTCACTAACGTGGTAACATTGTTCGACGTAAATATTTAAATACAATATGTGATTGAGACTTTAAACTCTATCGATAAAGTTAAATAACAAATGAAACTAAACATCACCGATTCGGTTCGATTATTTTTGATCCAAATCATCCTGTCCCATAATTAAAATTGATTTCAGAAGGTTTTTTTTTATATATTCAATAATAATAGCCTATACTGTTCCCAAGATCGTAAAGCCCTAAAATTGCAATGTCTTAAAAATGTATAGTTACAAATGTTTAGTGCTGTGTAATTGGACCAAGCCCATTGTGCAATGTGTACTCGAATTTATTATAATTCATTTAATTGGAACCAGTGATCCATTCCCAATCATTCCAATTGGAAGCATATAGACTGTTTTATATTGGTGTTTCTTTATGTTTGTGTTGTGTTTTGTGTAAAATTTTCAACGGATTTATAATCCTTAGGATCTCAGTATTACTGGAATTTTAAAAACTTTTTTTCTTAATTTAATATTAGGGCAGGGGAAGAATAGTGATTGCCGAAATTTTTTGCATTTACTCAGTTTTTTATAACATTACAGGTTATTTTCGTAAAGCAATACACTACTTTTCTTCGTGGTCAGTCAATATTCTTCCCTTGAATTTTATAGTACGTAAGAATCTTATGTGTAGCACATATTATATTACGGTACAAAGTAGTAATATATTAATAAAGTATTCCATAAAGATAATATATAATAGTGATGTATGTATATATAACAAACCATATGGACTCTGGTTACATTTCCAATTTTAACACTGATTTAGAAGAATGACAGTGCATATTTTTTATGTCGCGTTGTTTCAGAAACGTATGATAAAGCTTCTGAACAACTCTCAGACCAAAAAAAAACTAAACTTGTAATCGAAAACTGAAGTTTAGAATAAAACGAGACAACTATATAAAAGAACATGCAGGAGTGAAAGAGTAAGAAACATCTGTCGATTGCAGAGTTAACTTAGCCCACATGTTGCAGCCCACGGGCTGAATTGACCACATACGTTTTGATTTCGTGGTTGACTCGGCCCGCATTGAACCAAGTGTGCTGTGCACGACAAGAAAAGGGAACAAGCAAGCAAGGAAAGCCATCAATACAGGCGAACCCACAAGGGGTTAAAAGGAATTAACTTGGCCCACTGTCTAGAGTGACGAATTAATAGGTCGAATTGACTAAGAAAAAACATTTATTTGTGGTCAATACAGCCCGCGGGCTACAATATATGCGCTAAGTTGACTCTGCAATCTTTGTATCTTATTACGTAGCAGGGTATAATTGGATGATAGTATGCAAACTGTCATTTTGGTAGTTAAACTAACAGTTTGGATGCAGAAGTGCATCATTTTCCATACATTTTGGTGAAAAAGAGTTTATTAACACGTTCAGTGCCTATAACGTGTTATTGAGTTGTCTCACGTGCTATTACAGTGCCCCAGGCGCTTATACGAGTTTCATACAAAGTATTAGACTTAGAAGAGTGCCACTCGACTCACCTGAGCGTTGCAATACTGCCCCCTGAACCAACTCCATGTCACAACTGGTTCTTTTTACAACAATAACACAAGAATTTCTTGTAAAACTGACTTACTAGGTTTCGATTTTAACCAGCCGAGCCAGCTTAATATACAATTTAACAAATTAAAATGTTTTAACATAACCCACTTTTCTGATTGGAAACTATAATTAAAAAAAGCATTGACCTATATTATAACTAGTTGTGCCATAGAGTAGTGCCATGGGGAACACACGAAATGTACAAACCACTATCGATCTTATTGAACTTTAAGTAACATGAGTCTCGATTAAACAAGTCGAGTTGTGTTTTGGTCTGATGATCAACGCGATTCAAGAATAAGCGGCCATTTTTAATGGTCGGTGTGCTCTTGTTTTAATGGATATTGTAACAGGTAATTTTATACACATGAGGGTAAAGTGCTATATATATAATAGTTAGAGCGCAGCTATAACGTATTTAACTAATGATTCTTATAAAATAAGAAAATATGCCTTAATCAATACGTCATATCGTTTTTTGTGGTATACATGGAGAGTAGTAGGCTTACATTAGGATTGTTTCAATTGAAGTCAGAATGTTTTAATTTATGCAACATTTAAATTCCAAATGGGTATAAACTGCTGGTGATTGGACCCCAGGTAACGGTCTTTTTAAATTTGTATCATTTTCATTGTTCAAAATGAATATCTGTTACTATGGGGACAATGATGGGGAAACGAAAAAAAGGTCTAGTCCCAGTAGTTACTTTTGTTTGGTGTAAAGTCAACCTTTTTTGTACAGAAGAAGGACCATTTTAATTTTTAACCTATTAAGACACAAGCCAACACTTCCAATTTGGGTATATATTCATAAAATAAAATAACGATAGTACTGGGACTAGACAGAAAAACACTTTCCACCTCCATACAAAATGTCATATACCTAGACTATACATTTTTGTAATTTGTATGGAAATAAATAAAAGTTGTTTCCTTTCCCACTCGGGGCCAATTAAATGTACCTAGTATTCGTTTGTACTACGCCATAGTACCTACCTACCATAACTACTTATTTAAAAAAAATAGTATAGACAGGCACCCAAACTGCAATTTTTTACAGACCTAAATCAAGACATTCTGAATCCTATTGAAGTATGTACAAAATATAGTAGTAGTATATGTTGAGACTGTATTTAGAGGCTTCTAGTAGAGTACTTGGTTAATCGGCAATGAAAGACAAAACGCTGAAGCAATCACAAACCTTGCCAAATATAGTTAAGATTGTATGGGCTTCAAAAATGTACTTCCGAGTATTGCCATGCAACGGAATTATTAATACCCACTTGTCAGTTTACTAACGTTTCTGCAAGATTTTTTCTTTACTTAAAAACATATTGTACATTCAATTTGACAAATCGAATAAATTTAACTGCAAATTTCTCTCAAAAAGTGTAATGTAACGGAAATAAAAAAAGAAAAAGAAAATATGTATGAAATATTCCAAAGAAATAACTTATTAAAGACTGCTTTTGGGTTAATTACCATTTTTTCTATTAATGTTCATAGGAACTCTACAGAATACTTATAGAAGTAATGGGTATCCCCTATTTTGTTAATCCAGCGGTTTTTTTAATGAAAATTAGCCTTTATTATTTTTTTGCTGCCTATTTACATATAGATACATATATTGCATTTAATACAGTAATATAATATTTTTACGTGTTTGTTTTCTGTGCTTAAAGTAATAATTTATAGTTATTTTATTTAGAGCTTTAAAATCGAGTACAACTTTTACGTGTTATGGAAATATAGTACTTATTAATATAATATTGTTGAAACGATTTTATCGTCAAAACATCACACTTTTGCTGTACTGTCAAACGTTGTGGCAAGTTTCCAGGTGAAACAGTATCTTTCAGACGGAATTCTACATAAGAAATGTCATTAAACCACTTTTATTGCCGACAGTACACGTTTCCCAGAAGTGGTGTCTTTTAAACCACTGTAGACACAAACACGTGCGAGAAAGTGTTAATATAGCTTCGGAGCTTTTTAAGGAGAAAAGGATGATTAAAAGTTCATTTTCTTGTAATAAAATTTAATCACAAAGTGTCGGTTTAGCTTTCATCAGTATTACTACAAAATCATTTGACTTGCTTGAATATTACATCATGCTCGGAGATGTGGAGTTTGTAAAAGTAGATTATTTATTGCTTACAAAAATGTGTACCTTACTTAATATTAATTGATATGATAATTTATTACATACAAGTCTATCGGGGCAAATGTATTTAGGGGCTTTTAATTCTTCTTCTTTTAAAGTGAAAAAACTTGAAGGCCCATGTTCCTGGATCTAGAATACAATTGAATTGATGATGGTATTTTCTTGTGACGTGTGAACTAAAACGCCTAGGAATGTTCCGTAGAAAATCATGACCCATAGAAAATTCCTACTATTTATTGCTTTTGAACATATAGGAAAATAGAACCTAAATGGGCCTTCACTCCTGAATTGTGTAAAAACAAAATTCGATAATATAATATACTAGCTTCTCGCCCGCGGCTTCGCTCGCGTGGACTTCGGTCATATTGCGGTATAAAGGAATATTTTTGTTTTCCCTCAGGAATATCAATTTTTTCCGGGATAAAAAGTAGTCTATAATTTAAACCGCATTTCTAACTATATGTCTGCAAAATTTCAAACCAATCGGTACAAACAAACTTACTTTCCCATTTATAATATTAGTACTAGCCCCCTATAACCCGGAAAACGTTGTTTTGCCAATGTACATTGTTAACAATGTTTCCCTGCTATTGTATGTATGTATTATACATATAATCCTTCATTCCTAAAAACTGAATCAAAATCCGTTGCGAAGTTTTAAAGATCTAAACACACATAGGGACAGACAGCGCAAGGCGAAATTGTTTTATACAAAGTATTGATAAAGTTGCATTCACCCCTTGGTTACATTTGCCCCTTGATCTTACTAGTTTTTAATTTTACTAACTTTTATCTAGCTAGAGTAAGGAGCAGTATTATTTTTACGTTTTACTAGGTAGGTAGGCATACAAATAATTGTAATTACAATTCAGGAATTGATAACTACCTCCAAATAAAGTTTTCTCCTATTCATTGCCAACTTTGTTATGTTTTGGTATTTTTTCTTTTTCGATTCTAACTATATTTGTTTTTGGTGTTTTTTCTCGGAAGAACTAATATTATCTTTATAAATGCAATTTTTTTCTCATTAAATATTAGATTATACTTCGTTTTTTTTTTTCAATAAATGGGTAGCTATGTATATGAATAACTTGAGCTATCAAACAAAATTCTATCAAATCTATTTGCTAATTTGACCGTTTTCCATATTTTTTACTTTTCATTTAAATAGTAGATTGACTATAATTTTCATTCATTTCTACAATAAAGAGAGAATGCCACACAAAAATACATAAGGTACATATATAATATATGTTTAAAACCAAACGTGTTATTATTAATGTTCTCTGTCGTTTTATCACAATGTTTAACATTTCAGAAGTTTCTGACAAAGACTTTTAAATAAAATATTTTTTTCATCATGTGGGGAAGTGTATTATTATTTGTCAATAGAAGACTAAAAGTTGTATTTTCAAATAATAATTTACTTTAAAGTAAGAAATCTTTCGAACGGGACGCGTTATTTATAAAAAAAATTTATTAAGTGTGGCTTGAGCATAGTGTATCTCTTTTGAGGAGAACGGAAGAAAGAAAAAGAAAGAATGCGGGACTAAGACATGTAACAATAATATTAAATGTTTTCAATGGGGAAGAAAACTTATGAACTAATGGCGCTAGTATAGCTTGATCCAAAACAACACGATTGGTTAATCGATTATCACTATAAGTTTATTTGACAGATTGTATCACTTTCATTGGTTTATATGGGTCAAGCGAACGAAGCGCCATCTACATCCAGCTTCGCGTTTTCTTCCCTATTGTACCTAAAGTCGCTAAGAGATGTCGCCGGCGTCGTTGAATTCCACGTAATATCTTCCATGCCTTATTCTGTAGGTACTACTACCATATTTATTGTTATTTGTGGCCGCAATTGATGTTTGTAATATGTAATAGAACTCTATAACGTAGTTTGCAATTCTGTCTTCTTTGATTCAATGTTTATAGTGGAAACGTACGTAGTTACACCTGTTGCCACATATCTACATAATATCGATAATCGATAAATACCCCTACTAACAGTGCAATAATGTAGGTAACTGAATCCTTTGTCATCGGGGTAAGCAGAGACAGTAATTTACAGAAAAACATTGAGTGTTGCGCGTCATTTGAGTAATTTTCTACAAAAAATATAATTTTTGTTTTAAAAAAAGAACCAAACCTACATAGTATTATAGAGTCGACGTTGTAAATTTGTAGATTTTTGCACGTACCTACATTTACTAAACTATTTCCACCGAATACTATTATTATTATTCTAGTTCTTTATAGACTATAAATGAAACTTAACTTACTTTTGCTGTATTACTTAAATTATTTCCTATGTTTTGCCATTTACCTACTATATTCTTTTTTTGTTTTTTAAGACAGTCACTTTGATGTGTACTTACGGTGTATTTCTCATTTTTTAATAAAGAAATGATAAAAACTATCTTACAATGTTTCCTTTAACACCCATATTCTGAGTTGAGTGTAAAATATTTTCACTAGGGCACAAATTACCACCGATGAAAAGAAGGCATACCTATCATTTTCTTCAAAATTAAAGAGCTAATGTTTAGTATGGCGGCAATAATGCCTAATTTTCAACTGGCATGTCTCGTATGTATGTCTAATGTGTCGTTTATTCGTTGTAGTACCTTTAACAGTTATTTTTGTTATAAATATCAGCGTCGCGGGCAGTTATTTTCGTGACATTATGCTGAGTCGTTGCTCATTTCGACCGCGAGGTGGCAGCACACGCGCGGTGCTACACGTACCATTTTTTAATTTAACTTAGTGCTCGTTTAACTATTTATTCGTCTGTGTGTGTGTGTCGAAATAAATAAATGTCTATATCTAAAAGGAATAAAAGTGGGAATAAACGTAATTAGTTACGGACTAGTAGTCCAAACAACGCAATAAGGTAGTCGCAACGATGCCATTCCCCGATAGGCGATCACTAACGTTACGTACGGCGTAACGTCTAAAGATGTATGAAACATAAGCAGGGCCTCTGGAGAATATTTCCTAACATTATAAGTGTATTCGGTCGTTGATCAAGCATTATTATTTATTAATGTTTATATAGTAATACTATAATTGTTATAGAAGTTATTTTTCTTCTAGTGGCTATTACCGTGGCCAAACTGTCAGTGTCAAGTAAATGGCCAGATGTAAAATGACTTGACTTAGACAGTAGCCTACCAATGCAGTGAATGGTCACTTAATTTGTTTAGGGGCCTTTTTCTTTGTTTTTTCAAATCATACATTACTTTCATCAAGCTTTGTGTTATGCTACTGTAACTGTAACGATGAAATAAAGTAATTTTTAAACAAATTAAATCAATCTTCTTCACCAACAACACAATCATAGCATTGATTGATGTGCTGGCATAAAATACAGCTGCTGCAATTCGTGCGTACGTATCGACGTGGATTTATAGTTCACCGAGATACTAACCACTTCTAAAATAAATAATAAATAAATATTTTACAACAACACACACATTGCCTTCATCCCATGTTAAGTAGCTAAAGCACTTGTGTTATGGAAATCAGACAACGAAATATACTTAAATCCTTTTTTTTCTCTTAAATACATACTTATATAAATAAAACACCCAGACACATCCAACAAGTACTTAAAAGCTCATCACCTAAATACCTGCCAGCGATGGGAATCGAACCCACGGCCCTATGGAGAAGAGGCAGACATGCTGACCACTACACCAACGGGCCCGTAAAAGTCACCATATAAATCCATACGTCATCTTCTCCCAACAGAAACTCATGTGCTGCGCGTCCGACGTCCTCGAGGGCAAGGGCACTGTACAAGTGGCGATCACGGTGTCGGAGTTGCTCCGGCGGCAGGGCACCCGAGCGTCGCCCCGCGGACAACACGCCACCTAGCGGCAGACGTTGGCACTAGCGCCCGAGTGTGCCCTCTCGCTGTGACTACAGCGACATCTGTGAACGGCGATTGTGAATTGTTTAGAGCGGTTGTTGTCAATGGGATTTGTGAAGTATGGAACTCTTGAATTGTGGAGAGGTGAGATAGTATGAAGTTAAGCATAGTTCAGGAAGCAGAATGTCGTGGAAATAAACTATTGCTACATAGAGGAAAAAGTATGAACTAATCTTAACTTTGTGCGGAGGTTATAATTGTAAGGCAGTCATTAGAATAGATATTTCGGCTGACGGAGTGAATTACAACTGACTGAGTGCGTATGTGAAGAAAATGTATTGGTTAATTCAAGCCATTACGGCAGATGTTACAGTAGAAACAAGACAAGATTTTGTCAAAAATTTGACTCGTATTATAGTCATGTATTGCCCATTATAAAGAGAGTAGGAAACTGTCGTATGCATACAGTTTTTAGACTAATGTTACCCCGAGATGACCGTAATTAAAACCAAGTTAAATGGAGGTAAGAAACCATAATCGTGTGTTCCGTAACAATGTGATGGGTTGATAATTTGTCAGGTCCTATCCAGTCAAATATTTTTTGGTACTCTCGATACTAGCGCCATTAGTTCTGGATTATTCCGTTTTGTTAGATCAACCTCAAACTGTCCTTCCAGCTGTAGTTAGATTACCTTATCTAATAATACGGAGTAATCCTTTTTTTTCTTTCCGAATACCCGGTTCTTAGTTTCCTACTCCATTTTACTTGGTTCTGAAAACGATGTGAAATAAAACCTACACTTCCATGAATCAATATACAATATTTATCGACTGGTTAATGTAATACCCTGTTTTTTTTGTATGCATACGACATAATGTTTTACCTTTTCGCTAGTCAAATGAATGAAGGTAGGTATTTGATTTGTGTGTATGTTTTTTGACATCCAATCAAATTAAAAAGTTCAACGAATAGTTTGTTAGCTCAATTGTTATGGAACATTTCTAATTTGGTCGTGTGTTTCAAAAAGTGGCGTGAGCTCAAAAATAATGATGAAGCCAAATTTTACAAGATGTGAACCCGAGGTTTTTAATGTTTATGACATATAGGTAGTGCTCTAGTTAGACTGTATGTTTGTTCGTCCGTATGTAATAATGAATTGGTATAGTTTGGTATATGTATGTGTACAAATATTGGTAGTAACGTGCGATGTCCAAGTATAGCCTGACCAGGTACCCTGTATCACGCACCCGACAATTGTAATAACCAATGGAAATTTACTTGTAGATTGCGTTGTTAAAAATGAATTTGACAAAATTGTAAAGGATAAACTACGCAATGTACAGTCGGCCAACAATCTGTTCTACCACCATAAGGTTGAAAGTCGTATGAATGCCAATACACATTCATATTATTACTTCTCACAATATGACAATTATACCTTATCGAAGTTTTAGTAACACAGGTAGTGTCAACAAAACCGATAGATCGTGCATTCGGCGAATAATTTGGTTTGGAATTCAAAGTCATAATGAATATGACTAGACATTAAGATTCATTGTTTGCTTGTGAAAGTAAACTCTACCTTATTGATGTTTTACTGTCACAGGAAGTGTCATCAAATGCTATAGACCACATTCTTTGCCTACCGTACGTATATCTGTCAAGAATTGCCAGTAAGTGTCGTGATCTGGGGGCCAGGGATATAAAGAAAAAAGATTATGAAAAGAGGAATCTGCACGACTATGTATGTCCCTAAGCAGTATTTAGTTAAATCTAAGTCCAAGAAATTTCGGTATTTAAAACTAGAGGTGCCAATAATATTGATTAGAATAATTATTAATAGACCAATTGTATTTTTAATGGTCGTATTAAAACTCTTTACATCACATATAGGAAGTAGAATTTTGTAGTGGCACAATTTAAACAAGTTCCGTAGAAGTAGGTACTGATTGATTGACTGATTGAGTGTTTGACAATTGTAATTTCGTAATTATGGGTGAGGTTTCATGTGTGTGTAGTTTACAAATAGCTGGTTAACGATGGTCGTTGACAAATTAAAACGTCATATTACAATATACGGAATATTTTGGAAAACAAGTACTACCTATGTCTTGTATTACATTTGTTGTATTGAGAAATTGCTTATTTTGTAGACTTACTGAATGTTTACAGTCAAAACCATTAATCATTTAACAAGAACAACGTTACCTCAGTGATATAATACATCGTAAATATACCTCTAAGTAACTACACACATTTCAAACCTATCCCATAAGCGTTGTCGATTCGTGATATTTTTCAAATTATTAAATATAAATAATTAAGTACTACTTCCGCAATAATAGTGCCTGTATAAAACAAAAACGTGCACAAACGAATTTACTAGTGACTTTTACACACATTCATAACATACGTTTTTAGCACAAATCTTCATACTTTAAAGTCCAACTAAGTGCCTCTAATAAGGTTTTATTAATGTGGCCAGAGCAGAAAACAAATGTAAAATTCAAATCTAATTTTCTTAGCAACATTTTGCCTTTAGGATTATATTATCCTCTTAGAAAGTCAAGACAGTTTCGTCGGCATATTTATATGTGAGCTAGAATACTTTCAAACACACATTCGTACCGATAAAAAGATATAAGAATATTCGAAATACGATATAAGAATACCCGATATACCTAATTACTCGTTCTATAGCTAATGTATATATATGCTTCAGACAACAATTTGTCACAACTGGGGCAAGATACATCGAAAAGATTTAAAGACGAGGACGGATCACCCTATCCATCCATTTTCATGCAAAGTATTAGAACGTCGTGATCTAACGCAAAGGGGAAGGACGAGGCATGAGCGAGTAGAGAAAACACACAATTTTGAACAGCATAGGTGTCAAAACGTGTTAAGTGCAATTCGTTAAAAAAACAGTGGTCAATTAATATTTATATTTCGTTTGGTATACTTGCAATGAAAATCAAACTGGTAGCTGTCATATTCTGTAGTTGTATTGGAATATTTCATAAAAAAATAGTTAACAATCTATTTCTATTAATTACTTATTGTATTTTGCAACCCAATACCCATACTCATAGGTTAGTAAGATCCACGTTGAACGATACGATTGGGTAATACAAAATAGTTTGGAGAAATTACAATAACATGCAAATAACCCATCTTCGCTCGGTTGGTGTCATATCCTACTCTACTGTCATGTACCATTTGTTTGGGTAATTTGAATAACTTTACTTTGATCGGAATCTTTTTCGTAGCTAAAAAGTCTTCACTTTGTATTCTTCAAGGCACTTACATAAAGAAGAATAATTGTACCAAATAAAAAAAGCAATAGTCTTTAAATCAGGGTAAGAGTAGATATTTCTACACAAGATCCAAGTTACGCCCCGATTTTCAAAAGCCCCACGTCACGGTACTACTCTTGTTTTCTGAGTCCTTCGCTCTGAGATAATAATCTCTCTTTCATGTCCATCAAGTTACTGAATCTATGGCGTTTATCCGGTTTTCCAGGGCTTCCCAGGGAGGATCCAGGCTCCGCTTTCATTTAATTGTTTTGACTAGTGTTGCTATGGGGTGTTTTCTAAAAAAAACTTTATGTCAAATATATTAGGAAACGAAAGAGTTGTAACTATTGTATATGTACGATGTGGAATGACTTGCCGGAGTACGTTCTGAAGGTCTTCAAGTCGCGGGTGAATAGGTGCCTAATGTACAAGTGTGGTCCAACGTAGACCAAATCACTGCTTAACATCAGGCAGGATGGTGGTCAAACGCTTGTTCATTGTGTTTAAAAAGTAAAAGTGTAAGATTGGTCGTCTTCACGAGTCGCTCCTTTTATGGCAAGTAGTGTTTTTTTTTTAAATAAATCGACTCATTACCGGTGCAACGGCTGTCTGACCTCTAAACCTCTACCACAAAACGTAGACCAAAGTCAGTGTCACGCGAGAGGTCAGCCCCCCTAGCACAACGCTCCAAGAAATAAGTGACAAGACATATAATCCGCTGCGATTTGTTGAAACTAGCTGAGTCGCACGAAGCGTGACATAGCAGCCAATCAGAGCGCGTACTTGTTCTATGTCATATCTTTCTTGACGCGCGTGCTAGGCCTGCTGAGAAGACATACCAATCACTGCAATTGGTTGAAACAAGCTGAGTCGCACGATGTGTGACATAATAGCCAATCACAGTGCGTATTGGCTTTATGTCATGTCTTTCTTGACGCGCTTTGCTAGGGGGGAGGTTAGCCGTTAGATGTTCTGAACAGCTCTCGTATTATAAGTTAATATTAAGCACAAATACATTTGCATTTCGTGAATTGCCATAGACCTCTTGTGTCCGCCTCAAATACGATACACACATTTATGAACTAAACTAGTTGAAAACTATTTTTGAACTTGTTATTTATACAATAAGTCTTACGTGTGATGTGCAAGGGTAGTTAACACAGTGGCGGACAGTAAAATAGACACAATAGGTGTTTTATTGTTATGACGCCTATACGCATTTACTGTCCGGGAAAGAGTTAAATGCGCGCGAATTTCATTGAAACCACATTGAAAGAGTTAACTTACTGTCAAAATTACTTTCAAAGAAATATACGTAATTTGTTCGCAATATCGGCAGTCTAATATCACACCAGTACGTTTGGTCAAATATTTTCCAAAAAGTTATTCATAGGCCCATATTCTGAAAGGAAATCAATGCTTATTTATATACGCTATCTGCTAAAGGTGAGTTTGTCTCTTTTTGGCACTTGCCATTAGAGTGAGAAAGCATGAAACTTACTTGAGACTTTTCAGAATTCCGGCCATAGTTTGTTAGAGTTGGTTTTAGATCAATGTACTAGAAGTGTGAAAGGCTATTCTGATTCCACACCTGGCGATAAAAGTGAATGAAGAATAACAATCAGTCGAACATAGTAGGAATTTACATAAATTAAGTTGATTATTTCTACGCTTCTCTAGTTCTACTGTAAATATCTATAGTCAATTATTATTAGTACATTTTCATTGGAACATGAACAATAAAATGCAACATATCAATCACCACCGACCGTAACTTAATTTTGAATTGTTAATACTCAATAAATTGTAGGGAATTGATGGTAAAAATATGTTTACTGTATATACGTACTTTCACTGTATGTATAAACATAGACACTCGAAAAAAAGTAACCAAATACATTTTTAATTTTAGTATAACTCGAGAATAGGTTCTTTTTATACATTTTCTTTTCATTCTCAATATCAAAAGAACAAATTGTGCTATTCAATAATCGAGCGGACGGTGTTTGGGTGCCGATTCTAATACACTACGATAGTAAAATTGATGTAATATATCGATTAAAGAAAAAATCCGCGACACTTTCACAATTATACATACTTAAATAATCTTAGTTCTTTTTTTACGAATATATAGATATTATTTCGTTGCTTATTAGTAAATTATTTCGATTTCGAATATTATCGAATTATAATAAATACGTCAAATTTATTATTACTATTAAAGTGTTTAGTCCTTTCTAGCTATTCTAATGGAACTGTTCCAAATACCCTAAAATTATAATACTCCTCACGTTACACGTGAATTAAATTGTACATTATTTATAAAATGCCCTTTTTATCGTCTAGTTTTAATTATTCGTCTCTTATTTCTATTAAATACACTTTAGTAAATATATGAATAATTTGTTATAAAAAAATATTTTACTCAAGTCCTGGCATTGAATTTATGTAATTGATTCTTATTGAACTCTGAATTTAATTGTATCGAAGGTTTGATGATATCGACTGTTGTAAGAATTGTCACCTATAATGGTTAACTTTCCGTGTGGATTTTTGTAAAGTCGATCAAGAACCTGGGCCACCACTAATGAATGTCATTAGACATTAATTAACCTTTTGACCGCCAGAAGATTAAGTTTGTTTACACGATTTTGAATTCTACTCTTATAACCATCAACTTCAAAATCACTTGTCGAGTGTGTCTGATTTGTGGGACATTGGCGGTAAAAAGTTTAAGGTTGACGTTTAACTTGTTACAATATAACAACTAAACCTATAAGACGTTTTAGTGACACAGGAAAAAGAAATGTCATCAAAACTGATTGACCATTTTTTTTGGCTGCCTGCTGTATTAAAACTGAATTTTCATGCTGTAACAATCTTACTTATTCAACATTGTGATGATATAACTTTATTTTGTGTTTAATGCAACGAATGAGAAGAGATTATCTCGATATTCTGTTATATTGTATAAATACTTGCAATTATTTCGCTTAAGCCAAGAGTATAGTGGGCATAAAAATGTAATGAGAGGTTTCCTGATACTTCAATTATGTCAAAAGTAGTTTCAAAACATGTCACGGGAGGCACGATCACGATCACAAAGAATGACGATTCTTTTTTTTTTAATTTAGTTTGCTTTTTTCTCTCAAAAGATAACGCCACCGTGTTCTATGTCGATCCTCAATCATACACAACTTCAATCAATATTGAAGGAATTGTCATTTTGTATTTAGCAGTGGACAAGTATGGGCTGATGATGATGATGATTTAGCTGTAAGCGACTGATTAACTACTAAAACTAGTAGTGACCTGTATATCATAGAGGAAAATGAGTTAAAAAATGCCTTTAACAGAAAATAGAACTATGAAATGACAACCATGTCTAGGTGGTGCCATCTATGGACATTTCTTAGAACTGCAATAAGTCATCTGTCAGAAAACCTCGCATTGATCTTTTTTTTTTGTCTGATTTGACGTCAAAATGTGAAAACGTGGTAGTTTAAAAAAGTTGATGAAATCAATACTCTCGATTGACAATTGCCACTGATATGTAATTAGAGTTATATTTTTTGTTCATTATTATTTAGTTTACCTTTAATGGCTGTCATGTAATTTAGTGTACTTATCGAAATGATTTAATTTAATTTTGTTATAATAAAGCTTATATCCGTGAACACTCGGAGACATAAAAGTAAATACAATATTTATCAATGTTTTTACAAAAACATGTATTTTCACACGAATGATTTGAAATAACGAGGAAAAGTAGGAATTTAGTTTGGCAATAAAATTTACCGATTTAGAAATCGTAAGGTCTTTGTCCAATTCAAAGATAACGTGCCAAAGACTTAAACGTTTTTTTGTTTTATATTTGTATATAATTATGTAGTGTAAGTAGATTTACATTTAAGTAAATACACTCTTGTGTATCGCACTGGTCTCTTAGCTGTGTAATTCATTCATTAGGTACGTACGCTGTAGCAATGTACCGTCATTTTGTGTTTATTTGTAGATACAATAAAAATATTATGTCAACACAAACATATTTTATTTAAGCTATACAACCTACTTTAACCCATCCGGGCCGTAGCGAACTTGGACAAAGCATTTTCCTTTCTTTTTTTTTTATAAATTGTTACTGGCAACTTCCGCCTTTTTTTTCACGGGGTACCTCCTTTGAGCCGTTTAATTCTGACATTGAACAATGGGTTCCATTTCCAAATTTCGCTCGTTTAAAAGAAGGGCGGGCCCTGGGTAATCGGACAGTGCTGACTGGCAAGTTTTGCCATGCCACGCCACGCCCGCCTAATTTACAAACTAGATAGTATGAATTAAATTGAATCACTGTTTGGTAGCATAGTAAGTTGGTTAGTCAGCAGAAAATTGGGCTATTGTTGGGGAGCATTTTAATATGATATTTTTACTATGTAACCGTTAGGTTATGTTTAGTTTCATCCTACATAGTTAGTGGGAGGGGTGAAGTTAGGTTGAAACAGTCTCTTTGAAAATGTAACACTTTTGTAGGGACAAATTTTCTTCACCATGTACTTGCGTGCTTCCAGCGAAGCCCGGGCGAAGCTTCTAGCTTTACCGTACCTTTAGCGATGTCAGCTGGTTAATAACGATATGTGCTCCGACCAACTCGTTGAAAGTACGCGCGTACTTATCTACATGTGTAGCACTGCATGAGGTACTGGACAACAGTATTTCCAATGCAAGCAAAAAAGCTGTGGCAGAATACCTACGTTACTCCACACTACTCCGGAAATCGTCCACATGAAGTAGGTAGAAACATGAACAGCCTAGCATCACAAGTGTTCTCCAATATGTCAGCGAAATATGGCCCGTCACTTTTCCACCGGAAATCAGCCTCCATTTAACACATAGCGCCGCAGCCATGCCCACCTCGCACCAATCTCTTGTAGGTAAATGAAAGATTCATTCAAAAACGAAACAAAGGAAACACGCTTGTAAACCGCGTACTCATTCATCCAAACCTCCTTTGTCCGTGGCCGATTAAAAAAAAAGTAAGTAAATAGAAAAAAATGCATCTTTTGTTGAAATCAGTCTATTTCATCCAGCCAGTATTTACTTTGGTGTCGTCGCCCTTTTCTATGTAGATAATTAATTACTCCATTAAACGGAGTTTGTGGCAGAGGCTTGTTTGGAAATTGTTTTTTTTTTTGGCGTGACGTGACGTCGACGGTTTTTGTTTAAAGGTTTATAACGATTCGTGTGTAAATCGAGCGGAAAATTGAAAACTATAGCGCCCTCAGTCACCTGTTACAGTGGTTCAAACTTTCAACCTAATAGGTAATATCTCATTATAATGAGGGAGGAGTGTATAACGATGGCAGAGATAAGGCAAAATTTTATACAGCAAAAAATTAAATTTGTTCTTTCTATGGGCGTAAAATGCACATAGTATTAAACTTCATGGCATACTTAACATGCTTTTATTATTATTAAAATGTGTAAAAGTGTTGTACCTATAGTTGTGTACAAGTGTTTTGATACTGTCTATACCATGTCATATTGTTATATTAATACTGACCCGCAACTACTCTTTCCCATGCTGTGGCATCGACTGGTAAATAATACATTAGTATTAAGTCCGCCTTTTGTACATTTATGTTACAATAAAGTATTAAACTTAAAAAAATATGGCATTTACATCTGTATAGATCGAGACCATTTATTAGCTAGTTTTCCAACTACAGATTGATTGTCAATAAATAATAATTAGAGGTACCTTTAACTACATTACTACCTACGCAAGAAAAAGAAGAAGATGAATTTTAAAACCAAGAAACTGGAGCAGTAATAAAGAAAAAAACATGGCGCCACTTATTGCACCTCGTATAAATTTCCAGTAAATCAACTATAAAAGTCTCATCTGTTCGAATTAATATGTATTTAAAATTCACTTCCTATAATCGCGTTCCCTATTAAACCAGACGCGTCGTTTACAACACAACGCGGCACCGGACATCAAGTATCGGCCGTAAATTTCCCTATGATCGGCGCCGTCATAAACAGGTTTGTTTTTACCATTGTGCTCTCGCTATAAATCGAATTATTTTTATTAGTAAGAATACAACATTACAAGACAATCCAATTTTAGTCACGTAGCGAGTCGACGGCGGCGGTAACATAAACGAAAACAATAAAGCGCATAATAACAACAGGACCAATCAGAAATAACAAATGGCTGCAACGAGGGTCGCTTTTTGTTCCCAATTATTTTTATTAGTCCTCTGTTAATTACATTCTTTGGCGGAGCCGTGCGCGGGCGCACCTTCAGCGGCGGGAATGCCGCGCGAGGACCTATTCCGGCGATTTCTATCTGATGATTTTGTTTAATATAAAAATCTATATTTGACTTTTGATGTCAAGATAATTTCAATTATCAGGTAAATGTTAAAGGTAGGTCGACGTCAAGCCGACATTTGACGATAGGCAGGGTTACAATAGCTATCGGAAAAATCTATATATATAAAACAAAGACGGGTTTGTTAAAATACTTATAACTCAAGAACGATTCAACCGATTAGGCAGAAAATTGGTGGGGACGTAGCTTAGAACCAGGAGAATAACATACGATGCTTTTTATCCCGTTCCTGTGGGACTTAGTGCAGTATAGATTGTATGACATACTAAAACTTCGCGAATGAAATCGCGGGACGTCCATTAGTTATGAAATAAATAAAAATGTTATTTAGTAGGTATATAAAACTGTGAGTCATTTTTAATGTAATATATTTACAATAGGCTACTTACTGCCTATTGTAAATACATTATATGCACTATGTACCCAATTGCTATAGGTTAATTTTCGCACTATAATACCCGTTTTAAACTTTTAATATTTACCTATGTGTGTTACTGTGGTATTCATAAAGATAGCAGCTAATGTACTGCTAGTACAGTTTGAGCACTCTCAATCATTCTCAGCCACATGACGTCCACTGCTGGACGAGGGCCTCTCCCAATGACTTCCATGATCTTTTGGGGTGAAATGCCAATAATCGCCACGCTTGGCAGGCGGGTTGGCGATCGCAGTGGTGTTGTGGTTTAACTCTGTGTGTGGAGAGCACTGCTGCTCGTCCTCTGGAGAGTTCTCTTACGACCCCACAACAGGAAAAGTTGGGCTGGAGACAATTGTAGCTGTTGAGACCTCTCAAAAGTTGTGCAAATATATCTGC
>SJJU01001309.1:0-48190 GCA_012932125.1 Conopomorpha cramerella | reverse complement strand
TGCCTGAGGGCGTCCTACACTCCGGTTGCCGAGACGCGGTCTCCACTAGAGAACTCGTTTTCTCCATCGGTCATTTACAATAGGATAACCAGGACAACGACAAAACGTCATCCATACCAGGATATTCGATACAAGTGAACCAAAAGGTTTGCGACTACTTTCATAATGTGGAATGCCAGGATGTGGAATAACTTGCCAGAGTCTGTGTTACCTGCGCAGTACAGTCTGAATGTCTTTAAATTACGGGTAAATAGGTACCTAAGCAACAAGTGTGCTCAATCGTAGACCACATCGCTGCTTAACATCAGTCAGGATAGTGGTCAAACGCTTGTTCACGGTGTTTAAAAACAATATTAGTATAACTATTTACCCCTATTAATATCTATCCTAGCTATTATTAGTAAGACTTATAAATCGTGTCTCAGTATTTTAGAGTCAATAAAAATATGAATAGTCCCCATAGCAACCGAGCTGGTCGTAACTCAAAGATCAAAACAGTACAATTAAGTTTAGGTTCTTTTTCAAACAAGTCGATTGACGTATTCTACAGCCCGGTATTTTTTTTTAGACTTATCGACTTTGATGAAGTAAAAATCCGAAAAAAAGACAGCTAAAGTTGTTTATTGGTACTGTACTTTTTATGGCAGCATTTACAAAGTAATCTTTGTTTTTCGCGCACCAGTAAGAGCGATGAATCGTTAAAGGTAGAAGAAAAATCTATATCTATTCATGAATGAAAGACGTATTCGTCTATTTGTATTTTTTACGTGTTCTTGTTTATTGATTATCTAAATGATAACCATAAGTCCATTCTGTGGACTATAATATCGATAATCATTATTACGTATGGACCAGCGCATTAACTGCATAGTTCGCGTTACCAAGGCCACTTTCCATACATTTAGTTGAACTATTCGAGCATCGTCCAATCAGGCAATTTTTCATGGTCACTGTCATTGAATCATGTCTGCTGTAATATTATATAATTAAAGATAATCTGAACTTTGTGTATGAGTGTCTAAGTACCAAGATCAGTCACATTTTAATGCACAGTCATCGTGAGATGTACATTTTGTGCAAGGAAAAAAATAAATGCAATTTTCAATAATAAACCATTTAAGTTAGACTTTGTGCCTACATTCACCTATTCGTCGTCCTCGTACTGTCCTCGTTCAGACATTCCATCTCTTTCCCACTTCCATCTTCTTAGAATGAGTAAACCAGAATTTAAAACGAACCGTACATACCTAGTAAGTTAAGAATCTATTTCACAAAAAAATAAAACACAAATGTACTGGTCTGGGACGAAGATTTATTTCATCTAGACATAAAAATGCAGATGATGTACATACATACCTATAGTCCACAAAAAAATCTAATTTTCCACTTGAAATTACACGACATTAAGGTCCATTTTTTGCTTGAAACAATATGTACCAACTGTATTTTGTACCAATAAGTTTTTGTTTCGCATTGTACTTTTTAATTAATACTGCTAAACGGCACCTATGTTATCCCATGTTGTGAGGTTGACTGGTAGATAATACTTTGGTATTAAGCCCACCCTTTGTAATATTGGTGCATTGAAGTATAATAAAAAAACCTCAATGATGTTTCAGTGACACAAAAAGTGTCATCAAAACTGGTCGACCACTTTCTTGGACGACAGCAAAAGGCACACATTCCGAGGAAGTACTTAACTTAAACCGGTATCAATATACCTTGATTTGTTATGGTTCCTTTCGTAGGTATAATATTTATTTCATCATCATCATCACTGCTGGACATAGACCTCTCCAATTGCACGCCACTGTGATCTCTTTTCGGCTTGTCGCATCCAGCTTCTGCCAGTCATCTTGCGCATATCATCAGTCCACCTTGGCTGAGGGCGTCCTACACTCCGTTTGCCGAGACGCGGTCTCCATTCAAGAACTCGTTTTCCCCAACAGATATCGTTTCTATGGCTAATAATATGGCCGGCCCACTGCCACTTCAGCTTGCTAAACCGATGAGCTGTGTTGATGACTTTGGTTCTCTGTCGGATCACAAAATTTCTGATTCGATCCTTCAGAAAAACGCCTCCGTCCACAGCACGCTGTGCGACTTTATTAATGTTATAAATTGACACGTTATTATACAGAGTTGTACAAAGGTGGATTTAATGCATTTTCTACCAGACAACCATACATTGTAAATTTGAACAATTAGAGGGTGCCAGAAAATACAATAGAAAGAAATTCAAGAAGTTCCCTTATAATATGAAGGGACCTATATAACAACCCCACGTGGTCGTGGCTATTAAACTGTACCACTTCCTACGAAAGTAATGGGCATAATAAATATTACAATATACTAAAATTTAAGGATTAGATTTACCATTAATACCCAATACCTATTTTACCAAAATGAAGTATGAAATGACGAATTTACCTCTAATATTGAACAGGTAATAATTTACTAAACCTGTTATGTTACTTTTTTTGTATTCCTTAACTTTAGACAATGACGTTAGTAACATTTGAAAAAAAGATTGTCTTCGAAACGGCTGAATGTGACGTATGCATAACTTTATAAATTTAAACATCAATTATTAAAATTACGATAGAAAATACTGAATTCAGGCTTTAAATAACACCCAAATCAAATCAAAACAAGTTCACATTTCATTACATTCAATTTCATGTGCCCAAAATATGAAATTGCAAATTTAAAAAATGCCCTCGTTTTTTTTTGACGAACTTTAAAATGTTCGTGTCGTGCCCTTTCATTTAATACCTCTCTTGAACATATTTGTATAAACTCGACTTTTTATCCCCACTTTCAACCCCCATAACTTTTAAACAAATTATCCGTATCCGCGTCTGTAGTCTTGTAACCGGGAGGTCGCGGGTTCGAGTCCGGCTACTGGACGTGTACCAATGGGACTCTTTTTCAGAGCCTATGTACGCAACGCAACGCTCGTACGGTGAAGGACAACATCGTGATGAAACCCGCACACCACAAGGTGTGTGAACCCTATAACGGCGATGGGCTCACCCCCTGTCACGTTGGGTTAAATACGCTTGGTGAACCGTGGGCATTTGCTTACTAAACAAGTGCCTCTGCCTACCCCGCTTTGGGATGAAAAGGCGTAAAGTGTATTTTTTTTAATTTTATTTTAGCCAATTTTTATTTAAGAAACAGGTTTGAAATAAATGCGTCGTGCCCTTTCATTAGATACCCCACTTGTACTTATTTACTCATGTAAAATGTTTCATGGAGTTCATCATAAACAGACATAATTTTTCGAGAGTTATGCCACAGACAGACACACAGATACATAGACAGACACGTCAAACTAATAACACCCCTTTTATGCGTCGGGAGTTAAAAATTATACATAGCTGACCGATTTAAACTTGAATGTATGAACTTCTTCAAAATACCAAATCATTTGGCTTTGCCAGAATTTCCTCCGGAACCAACATTCTTGATTTTGAAATGATGCGCTCTCCGCCTTCCGCAAACAGAAGTCTCAAAGTTGTTAGCATAAAATAGGTATATTTTGACTGTGTCTGTAAAAATAATGTAGGTATTAGTTCTGAACTGTATTGTGTCTAACACAAAACATATTATGTATGAGTGTAAAATTTTCCACGTTCATAGAGTCGTGCAGATAGAAAAATAATTTCAAAGGAAGAAGAACCGACTCCAACCTTTACTAGCCGACCGCTTCTACGATTTATCGATTCTGCCATCATCAAACCTGACAAAAAAAATCAATTAAAAATCGGTGCATATACGAAGTTATCGGCGAAACAACATAAAAAAGTTGAATTGAGAAAGACTCCTTTTTTGAAGTCGCTGGAACACGATATATATATTGTTTTTCATTTGTAGGACATTATTTGACATTATTATTGTGATAGTACCTATGTTAAGATTGTCTTCATCTACGGCTGAATATCGTAAGAAGATTAATGTATTCTTGGCCTATATTACAAAACGCCATTTTAATTTTAATTTTCAGTTTTTTCTATAACAATTATCATATCTTGACGACGCACGAGCACGATTTATTTCTATTTGTAACTTTTTGTAGAACAATTATATTGTTCCTGACTACATAAATACTGGCCATTAAATATCATCAACAAATCATGTCTTTGTTTCTCGCAAATAAAGCCGACTTTTTTCATTAAATGTAGTATAGGATGCTAATTGGTACTCATTGAATAAATCAAAGAGATATTATTAGAATTTTAAACAATTGCCTCTTCTTGCCCTGTGTACGTCTATTTAAAGACAAAGAAAATTTTACGTGTAAGAAACCGCGAAAGGTGAATGAAATTTAAATTAAACACAAGACGGCCCTTAATTATCAAGGTTCTTATTTTTACTGTTTACGAATAAGACTGATTTTATTTATTACAAGAAAAATCAAAGCATCCGGCCTTAGTACTAAGTTGTCTAGTTACTTACTCTAATTGTATGGTGCTCATCAACACATGTATCTAATTACGTTATTATTCAAACAGACATCGCAAAAAACTCCATCGCGTCATTACGCAGCTAAGTCGTTTAAAGCTAATTTACTTTATTTATTGTAGATTCAGTGAAGGCGTGGACACAACACGTTGCCTTTTTGTGTTCGTGTGACGTAGTAACGTGCGCGGACGTCGCTCAGGCGTCGATTCTTTATATATAAACGATCACGACCGGCACACAGTTTATAACGAATCACTTGCTCGCCGAGAGAACACATCCGCTTGAGCTCTTACATATTTTTACAACACAACAATGTATACCAACCCTTTCGAAAGAAAGCATTCAGCACTGAGACAAGCTCTCGACCGTATTATACGGAGTGAGAGACTCAGTTTCCGCAAGAAGAAGGATGGTCTTCAAACATTTGAGAAGGGAAATGATCGTGGAAGTTCATCATCAGTGGCATCAACGTGCTCCGTGGGCTTGAAGGCTGTGTACGAGAAGAGATAAAGGATTATGCAGTGAACGTATGGACCAGTGAAATTCAGTGCATCAGTTACCAGTGTTGAGGTGAGTTCGTTAACTTTCCAAAGTTTTTAGGGTCAACAAGTTTATGTAGTTCAACTTGAGTTTTAGGAACAACTCTGCCTGTGTGTTTTTTTTTTACAAAACAAGACAGTTTAAGTTAATATTTATCGATTATGATGTTTGGTACATTGTTAATTAATATTTGACTGTTGAGTTGGGTAAATTAAATGTTACTTGGTTGATTAGTTCCTTTATATATAATTGTGAAAATATTTATTTGAATTTAAATTACAAAACCGGTGTGCAGATGACGTTAAGGATATTTGCACTTCTTGCAAATATATGGAATTATTGTCATTAAGATTTGTTGACGCTGCAGCTAAAAATAGTCCGATACCATAAAGGGTCCAATTTGTTTTGCATAGGCAATTACATCGTTGAGTTAGGTAATTTGCATCAGTTATTAACATATAGTAATTGTTCGACGCAGATGAAAATTAGTGAATATTATAAAAAGCCTGAAGGACGACTTTATAAAACTATCTCAGACTATGCTTTCTCAATTCGTTATTTATGTCAACTTTTAAACAGTGACAATTCAGTCAAGTCAAAGTTATTTTTTATATTATTGTATTACCTTTTAGAATATACTCGTCAGTTTGTTTTGCTCTTCTATACTTATCTGATGACTTACTAAATTTCTTAGATAGAACTATAAAATTACAGTCTGTCAAGTGCACATTCTAAAAGGACTACAATAGATATTAAAAATATTAACAAACAACTAAACAGCTTTCTCATTCTTCCGCAGGTAATAGTTACTTCCGACAACGAGGTGAACGGTCATGATTCGGTGACGTCAATGAAAGTCCGCGGCGATTGTGAACCCACAAATCAAGATGTGCGATAAAACAAGATTTGAAATAAATTATTGAAAAAATACATAACCGGTCTTTAATTCAATAGTTACTCTTTAGGTTATAAATTCTACTGGGGAATCCCCGGTTTCCAGGGAAAACCGGTGGGACAAGGCCGTCTAGACTGGGTGTTGCAGAAAATTCCACTGCATGATCAAGACCTACAATTACATTGACCTTCAATGAACACATTGTTAACAGGTTGAATGACACCAGCGCAAGGTGAGCTGGCCTATCGTAGCGATTCAGTTAAGTTCTATAGAATGAAAGAACTTACGTGAAACTCTGAAATGGTGACGTGTTTATGTTTTCCTTTACACACAGTTACTATAGGCTCCTATTACACAGCATTGTATAAAATGGCTCGTTGGCTGATCCATTAAATTATACACGTAGTCGAGAAAATTGTTGATAGATCAATTTTCATATAGGCTGAATGTCTGTCCGACCTATATTTACGCTGTAGTCAATTAGATTGAAATTGTTGGGAATCTAGAGAAGGTTAAGCGATTTAATTGCTTAGTACGCAGTGGAACGTAAGAATAATTAATAATGATTATACTGCTCTACATAAACTTCAAACGAATGTCATACAATGTTTAAAGGTTCGGTTTTAAAATCTCTTCATCAGTAATTTCCGAAATAATGAAAATTAGGTGATTTCAAACTACATAGTTACCCGCACTGATCTGAGTGTGATATGAGTGTCTGCCTAATCGAGAGTATAATCCTCTATAACGAAATAATAATTTATTACATACATAAGTTACGTCCGTTTCCCAGAGGGGTAGGCAAAGATCATGCACCTGCACTTGTCACGTTCCTGGCAATGTATTTCGCCTCTTCCGCATCCATACACCTCTTCACACGTGTTCGCCGTTTTCGGGTACTTGTTCTTCAAAGCATGGACATTCTCGGGTTTCAAGAATGACCACAGGGCCATCCACCACATTATTGTATATCCATTTCGTTATACTGCATTCCTTCATCCTCCCGATAAAGTATTAGACATTCCAAAATTGCGCCATATTAAGTAACATCTGTTTTCGTCTGCATCCACCTATTTAAGGATTATTACTTGTTTATTATTTATTGTACTAACAATAACTTGCATGGAAACGGAGACTGTTTAAACAGCCTCAACTGAAAATTGTTCATCAGAACATTCAAGGGTTTCCCACCAAAATAGATTCTATTGAATTTTATTTAAATAGTGAAAATGTAGATATCCTTTGTGTGACAGAACATTGGATACACAAATGTAATATGGCTTATCACCTAAGTAACTATGATTGTAAAAGTGTATTCAGCAGAGAGCACTCTCAGAGAGGTGGCTAATTAATTCTTGTTAAAAAAGACTTTGAATGTAAATCTAGACATGACATAGTAGGTATGTCTATCTGTTGAACGCACTATCGAGCTGGCGTTTATTGAGTTAAGTAGTCATATACATTGTTTCTGTATACAGACCTCCAAACACCGATTTTGCGGTGTTTGAATCTGCGATGGAAGAAGTCCTTAGTCGCCTATCTACAAGCAAAAAACAGGTTGTAGTATGTGGACTTCAATGTTGACATTTTAGTAAATTCTCTGTTTACTTGTTATGGGCTGACAAATGCTTTCCACGAGCCAACAAGAATATCACCAACTTCTGCAACCTGTATAGATAATATATTTTACAATCTAGACCTAAGTTTAAAGAGGATCATCAATTGTCTAGAATCTGATCATAGTGGTCAAGAAATTGTAGTTCCGGCAGTTAGGAAGACCAGACCCACCCCAAGAAGATCGAGACCCATCACTGCAAAGAAACTAGACAGATTCAGTAGGCAAATTGAGCTTGCAATGTATAATTTCAACTTTAATGATGATGATCCAAATAAAATGTCATGTCAGCTAATTAATGTTATCCATGACCTACATGAGAGCGCTTTTCCTATAAAAATATCTAATAACTGTAAAGGTAAATTTAATGAATGGGCAACTCCTGGCTTGCACATTTCTCGTAGGAAACTTTACGATCTTTACGCACAAAAAGCTCATAGCCAGGATGAAAAGTTCTCTCATTACGTCCGGCAATACTCTAAAATATTTAGAAATACGTGTAAAGCAGCTAAAGCCCTTTCAATCAAGTTAAAACTTGAAAAGTCAAGTAACAAAGTAAAGACTGTATGGCAAGTAATTAGTGAACAATCTGGAAAGAATGTTAATAGACAGAATAATTTAAAATTAAGAGTAGGAGACATACTAGTTGATAACAAAGTAGATATTGTAAACAAATTTGAAGAGTTTTTTACTGATATACCCACCAATGTGACCAAAAACCTGGCTTCTAGTGCTTTCAGCGCTGAACAATTATTATCAGATAATGTTACACCTCCTCAAGGTTATTTTACATTTGGACAAGTTACTGCTTATGATGTAACAAAAACTTTTCACTCTTTAAATGTTAAAAAGACAGAGGACTTGTGGGGTATGTCGGTAAAGACTATTAGCTCCGTAATTACTGTGATAGCCCCCATTTTTAGCTGTAATTTTCAATGTATCTATTAAGAAAGGGGTTTTCCCAGATCTAATGAAGCTAAGTAAAGTAATACCTCTATTCAAATCTGGTGATTCCGAAGATAGAACAATTATAGGCCAATTGCTAATTTACCTGTATGTAGTAAAATATTTGAAAAACTTATGTTAAACCAATTGCTTTTTTATTTTGTAAGTAATAATTTATTGCACTCAAAGCAATATGGTTTTACTCAAGGCAGATCAACCACTGACGCAGGTGTAGCTCTAGTAAAACATATTTTTGCTTCTTGGGAGGACAAAAAAGATGCCATTGGCATTTTTTGCGACCTCTCAAAGGCTTGTGTAGACTCGTGTAGGCTTGTGTGATTGTGTAGACTCAAAAACATTAATTTCAAAATTAAAATTCTACGGTGTGGCTGATCTGTCAATCATAAGTTCTTATTTAAATAATCGCAAGCAATATGTAGATATTGATGGAATTAGATCTGGTGGCTCTGAAGTAAAACTAGGCGTTCCTCAGGGATCAATACTTGGACCTTTCTTATTTTTGGTATATATTAACGATCTCCCTTCAATGGTAGAGAAGCATGCTGACATAGTATTGTTCGCTGATGACACCTCGTTGATATTTGAAGTAAATCGCACTAATGTTAATACAGAGGGCATTAATGAAACACTGTCTAAAGTCCTCGATTGGTTTACTTGTAACAATCTTTTATTAAATAGTAAAAAAACAAAATGTATAAAATTTTCTCTACCAAATGTTAAAAAGATTGATGCAAGTATCCAATTAGAAAGTAAGAGTTTGGAGTTTATAAATAACACTGTCTTTCTAGGTGTTACTATAGATTCCAAACTGCAATGGGCAGAGCATATTACTAAACTTGCCGCTAAATTAAGCTCGGCCGCGTTTGCCGTTAGACGTATCAGAGATTTAACAGATGTTGAAACGGCAAGGTTGGTGTACTTTGCATACTTTCATAGCTTAATGACGTATGGTATATTGTTGTGGGGCAATGCTGCTGATGTAGGTACGATATTTGTACTCCAAAAGAGAGCTGTAAGGGCAATATATAAAATGCGCTCCAGAGACTCCCTTCGAGATAAATTTAGAAGTATAGATATTTTGACACTTCCATCGCAGTATGTTTTTGTAAATATTATGTATATCCGAAAAAATATTAATTCATTTTTGCAGCATGATGAGGTATACAAATATAGCACTCGAAATAAGTGTAAGATTTATCAGCCTTTTAGTCGCCTCAGCAAAACTAGCAAGTGCTTCTTAGGACTTGCTATTAAATTTTATAACAAACTGCCCAAGGAAATAACTGAGTTGTCTGAAGGAAAATTTAAGTCAATTGTAAAGAAACAGTTAATTAGTAAGGCATACTACAGGGTTGATGATTACCTACATGATGATAATGCATGGACAAACATGTCAGCTCGTATTGATGTAAAACATAATTATTAAGACATCTAAGGCTAAACATTCCACATCACTAATGTTGGTAATGAGCTGGGTGGTTGCTTGCATGTTCTGAGGGGTTTAGTTACATAACCCATAGGGGAACTCTTTTGTTTTATTTAATGTTAATATCATTTAGTGCCCTTGAGCTGTTCACCAGTCAGGCATGCATCCGGCCATCAAGCATTTGTTAAATGAGTATTAAGTCATATTTATGTTAAGTATACTTAGCAGTAAGCCTTGGCGATTTGAAAAGATGCCAGTTTCTTCCCGGTTCTTCTGGCCAGTAAAAGAAATTAATTCGAACCGGGGACGATTACTTTTGTTTTAAAGTCATAAATGACGTTCATCAAGCTTTGTGTTATGCTACTGTATATCTGTATGTTATAGCACTTATTAAGATGAAATAATAAACGCTTTGACTTTGACTTGATTGCAAAAAACGACTTTATCGTTCAGAGCTATTTCGTTCAGGTAACCTAAGAGTAATTGAGAAGGAACTGTTCTTATCCGGTTAAATATATTCTAAGTTCTAATATAGTCCCTATAGGTAGTATACTAAAATCATAAAAATCTAAAATGGACATAGTAAATTTTACCACATAACAACAGCGTCAATTTCGCTATGACATTGCGAGGAAAAAAATTGGGTTCATTTTTTTTCAGGTGCTTTAACCACGGGACGGAAATTAACGGACGGACGGATAACGGCGAAACGTAACTCATATTAAGTGGAAAATTCCGCTTACGAACACAAAATGCTTTGCATGACTTTTGTAATTCGAACCGCTAGATAAAGGCAGTGGCGTGCACTGGCTTTTACGACAGGGTAGGCAGTAATCCCCAAGAATTGACACCTATGTAGAGGTAACTTGTCTTTACGAAGTATAGGTACCTTACCTCACCCACAAAACATAGAGCCTTCGTTATCCTATGTCGTGAATACAACAAAAAAAGATCAAGCAATAACTCTATTATTAGGTCGTGTAGCCAAAATACTAAGGTAGGCAGTGCCTTTTTGTCTTTATGGTGTGCACGCCACTGGATAATGGAATTCCTTGCCGGAGTCTTTACTTTGTGCAGAGTGCCGGTGTGCATAATCGAAACGATTCATGTTCGATTTATGAACAAAAATGTCACTACTTTATTAAATGATGAAAAAGAACTAAGAAGGAATGAAAGTGAGTCTTATCAATGTGTCAGAATTAGCTTCTTAGATGACGCCAACTGAGTAGCCGACAAAATTTTTGGCAGGTACATCATATTATTATTACGAGGGGCATGTTTTTCACAAACAATCTTTGTGTATAAAACCCTCAAGGCGCGATTTCACGTCGCACTTGACCGGTTTTGTTTTCTTCTTTCAACTTCCCTTTCCTAGAATGTACTTTGAAGGAATTTTCGCTTTGTCTTTTCCCGAATAATGTAGTAGAGATAAAAGTAACTGGTACATTAAACATTTTCGTAATAAAACGAATTCATATTGATCGATGACATTGAATAGGGAAGAGAGAATAGCCGATGGCAAAAAAATATATAAAAATCCGGTCAAAGGTTAGTGTTTTTTTTAATATAAATGTAAATATTAAAGGAATCGTCTTTTATTTAGAAATTGGAAATGAAATATCGACGGCTGGTGATTTAATTTAAACTTCGTAAAGTTTTGTGTTCTGCTGGCATTTTATAATATTGTTTCCATGTTGTTCGAATCAATTCCGTCCGCAGTCGCTATAAAGTTTGGCGGGTTGGTTTCAACGTTTTAAAAAAATAGTACCTACTCATAATGGGGTCATTTGGAATTCTTGAAACGAGAAATTCTTAATTTAAGTTCGTCGCTCGAATGAAACCGAACCGTTGGGAAAAAGAACGACTACGGAATAGATCTCAGCAGATGGCAACAAGTGACGACGTGGTCGGAAAGCGTTGGAATGATGAGCTGGAGCCAAAGTCTAACTACACTTACGTAGTTGGATCGCTCTGGAACCGTTGCGGAAAACGATGTGCATTGCTTATTACGTTACTTTCACTTCACTATCGTCCTTACTAAAACAGCGTCACGGGTAAATAGGTACCTAATAAACAAGTGTGCTCCATCGTAGACCACATCGCTCCTTAACATCAGACAGGATGGTTGTCAAACTCTTGTTAATTGTGTTAAAAAAAACAGCGATGGACATCCTTTGCTGCTACGATGCCAGAGCGATGTAATTACGAGAATGCAGCAGTAGTAGACTTGGCTTCCTGGTCTCACAATAATGAATGGCAGTGGCGTGCACACCATATAGGCAAAAAGACACTGCCTACCTTATTTTGGCTTCCCGACCTAATAATAGAGATCTTAGATTAGATCTTTTTTTGTTGTACTAGCGACATAGGCTAACGAAGGTCCTGTGCTTTGTGGGTGAGTAGATAGGTCGGTTCCTATATTTCATAAAGACTAGTTACCTATGCATATGTGTGGGGTTGATTGCCTACCTTGTTGTCAAAGCCAGTGCACGCCACTCATGAATGGTGGAATTCCGCACACTATTCGAGTAAGAGCAATACGGGAATCCTAAATAAGCCTTTGTTTACCAAATATTTTGTGGAATATTCTCATTAATAGTTTAATGTGCCGTGGTTACGGTGAGCTGTGACTGTGTGGAAACTTCGAGCAAATATCGATGGTAAGCTGAAAGCTTATTTTTGGTGGTTGATTTCGCGCCGTAATACCCGGTTCAAACTATTAATATTATAATGTCAGTGCGAGTTTCTAAAAAGAAGGTTTTCTCAATTTGGATCTTTTTGTTTGTTTGTGTGTTAGGCAGACATTAGACGCTCATGCAAGGGTCATTCAATTCCATCAGTCATGATTTATGCAATGACTACTAATACTAATTCAAACATCATTCACTATATTAGACGATAGGAAATCTGTCAATCACAATCATGACTGTCGTAAAACTGAGATCAAAACGTATCGTCTAATGTCTACCATACTTCCATGACATTCCGCTGTTTAAACATATATTTTTACGGGTTTTTGTTTAGCAGGTTGTCCTTGAATGGTGCTTAAATTTTAAAAGAATTAGTTCAGTACTTTTTGAAAATCGTTTTTGTGAGAAAAGTACTTTTTAGTTTCGATTTTGAAGTCTAAAGTTGAATTATTTATTATACATAACGTTAAAAAACAATTATTATATTTATTATACATAACGTTAAAAAACAAACGAAAACAAATGAAAACAAATCGAAATTAAAAAAATAATTATATTACAATTAGTATAAATGACTAGCGTAACGCGTAACGTACGCTTCAACTATGAAGTTGAAAATGTCACGCTTTGCATAAAACGGTTTCAAGCGAGAACTCCTCGGTAATTTAATGAAATCTTCGCAAAATTTCCCATTAAATATCCAAAGCAAGTAATTTCAAACGTGCCCAAATCTTATTTTGTGTAAATTCGTCGGTCAGAAAATTATTCCGAGGGGTTTTTCAGTGTACATTTTCGTTTCAGAGTGACAGGCGGTTAGGTTGCCGTCCGCGGTAAGTGCTTGAACAGCCTTTAAGCGACTTCAATAACTTAAAGATAAAAGAACCGACATCAACTAGTAAAATTTGACATATATGTGGTTTTCTCGTGGATCCCATTGTCGGAAACAAATTTATATGGGACCAAACGGGAAGCACCAGCTTTCAAACAAAAAAAATCATTCAAAACGATTCACCCAGGTGCAAGTTCTGTGGTAACAAACATAAAAAATACAGACGAATTGAGAACCTCCTTCTTTCTTGAAGTCGGTTATTAAATGAGTATTTTTTTCAATTTTTATTCGGAATAACTCCGTCGTTTATGAACCTATTTTGACTTTTTTTTTATTGGAAAGACAGTATTACCAAGGCGATCCCACTATAAGGAGATCAGGGTTTGATGATTGCAAATCCGATAATTAAAAGGGAACTTTTAAAAATCGTATGGGCGACTAGTGGTGTTTTTTTTTCTCTTAAATTATTATTTTAGTAGTTCGAACGTAAACATCGTGATGAAACCCAAACACCACAAGGTGTGTGAACCATATACCAGCGATGGGCTCACCCCCTGTCACGTTGGGTTAAATACGCTTGGTGAACTGTGAGCATTTGCTTTAGCAAGTGCCTCTGCCTACCCCGCCTTGGGATTAAAAAGCGTGAAGTGTATATGTTCAAAGGTAAAAAAAAATATAAAATTTCCATGTCACAATGTTAGTTACCGTACTCCTCCGAAACGGTTTTACATATTTTATAATGCGTATTCAGTAGGTCTGAGAATCGACTACTATCTATTTTTTATGCATCTTCCAGTTGTATTTCTCCCAATACACGGGGTACAAAGGCATATTATTATGGCAAAACAAACGGTGCTTTCCGGGACAGCTAGTATAATACAATTACCAATTTACTAACGTAACTTTTGCCGTTACAGAGCGGTTGTAGTAGAGTTGTCCCTTATTTGGATTTGAAATGATGATTATAATAATATAATATAATAAATGTTGGTGATCCAAATAAATAAATAGAAATAGAAATAATGGAATGGAAAATATAGAAAAGATGGAATGTCAGGAATATGAGTTCCTAAAATATTTAAAAAAACTGGCCTAAAAATAAAAAGCACATTTGTTGTAAACATCCTAACTCGTGTAGGTACTTGTGGTTACAATATTAATAACTAGCTGTACCGCACGGTGGTACTCGCGCTTTCTTTTTCGTTCCCGTGGGAATTTCGTGGTAAAATACAGCCTATGTTACTTGTGGATAATGTAGCTTTCGAACGGTGAAAGAATTTTTAAAAGCGGTCCAGTAGTTTTTGAACCTATTCATTACAAACAAACAAATAAAAATATTAGTGTAGATAATTTATATAAATATTATTTTAGAAAATTTATAAATTATTATATTTTTACCGTCAGCCAAGAATCTAGTATACAAAACTAAAGAAGAAATTAATATTAACGTTAATATTATTTTATTACTTTTAATTATCAGTGAACAATCGTTAAGCAGCGATGTGGTCTACGATAGCACACTTGTTCATTAGCTACCTAATTTACCCAGTGATTTGAAGAACTCCAAACTATACTGTTATACTGAGCAGGACAAACATTATTGTTAATTTTTTTCTTGTCACACTGTAACGATTCTAGCTTATTCATGTTTTAAAGGCACAGGAAGTGTCATCAAAATTGATTCAACTTTACACATTGTACTAAAAGATGTACATATGTAAATAAGTTGTATTTCTAGACCTCTGTGTCTTCGCGTTCCTGAACCCTTGTTCAAAGTCATAAGAAACAGGCAATTACAATTAATGCGAGACAAAATTGGTAAAGGAGATTGAGTACCTGAAGCAATAAAACTTAATGGAACGAACACGACAGATTTCACGATTCAAACAGAATTGTTTTCGCCGTCGAAATGGCGTAAGTGCCAAAACGTAAATTTCCCACCAATTGATTTATGCACAAGGAAGACACTACTTTTTCAGTTTGTCACCGTGGAATTTGCGTAGGTACGTACTATAATAGCAATTTAAAAATGAATTTCAGTTACGCCCTTTTTTCCTCACGCCGTCATTTATTATTACGAAGGCTCGTGACATACAAGGGCAATCGATCGTAAAGCAAGTTAAATGCAATGTCGGGTCTTAAATCCGTTCGCCGGTGGAGCCGCGCCGAGTAAACCGGCCCTTAATTTTGGAGTGGCGCGTGTACAAAAGGCTTTATTGTCCATTACACAGACTTCATTGAATGCTGGTTTTATGTTTTCCTCGGGACTATTTCCTGTCTTCTGGAGATATAAGGGTTATCGCAGTGCTTCGCTCGACGGAAATCGATTTCCATTATATTTTGTTATTGAAAAAAGGGTTGAAGATGTTTTTGAGTGAAGTAAAAACTTTTGGATTTTCGTAGTCACTTTTTAAAGGTCATAATGAGATTTGAGGGTAGGATGGGGATGGAGGGTTAGGTGGGGTTTATTGACGTTGTTACTATAGTTGACTTTTTTTTAGTTTTCTTGATCGTTTCACACTCGTCGAGTGGCTGCATAAGTCTTTTTGATTATACCTACATCTACTATATAAAAATAAGTCGGGTTTTCCTCCCTGACGCTATAACTCCAGAACGCACAAACCGATTTCCACGGTTTTGCATTCGTTGGAAAGGTCTCGGGCTCCGTGAGGTTTATAGCAAAGAAAATTCAGGAAAAAATTCAACAGAAAAGCGGGTAAACGAAACGAACCCATCTGGTGGCGAAACGGAGTTCGCCGGGTTTGCTAGTTTTGAATAAATCTAAGTTTACCGGAAATTAAGTACAAGCACATTCCCAGTATTACGAATTCTTAAAAAAAGTAATACAGCATTCTTCGTAATGTAACTTATCTTCATTGCCAATTATTATTTTAATATCACAAGTGATTTGACGTTGAATATTGATTGCGAATTAGTCTTATTTTACGCGATACTTCTTGTCTCGGAAATAAGATATTTATCAGGGGAACAGTTACATAAAACAATGTGCTGATAGCCTGTAACTAAGGGGAACACTTTATTTTGTTTTTGTTGTATTTTTACTGAGTCTACTATACAGGGTGGAGAAAAGTTATTAGGTTTAATTTTTTGTCGGTTCGATTCCCGGTTGATAATAACAAAATTTAAAAAATGTTTTAATGCAGTTTTGTTTCTTTTTAAAAATAAAGGAATGTTTTTTTTCAGTAAAATGAGCTAACTAAAGGATTTAAAGCAGTTCCCCTCCAGGGCCCATAACTTTTTTCCACCCTGTATATGTCAGTGGCGTGCACACCATATAGGCAAAAAGACACTGCCTACCTTAGTATTTTGGCTACCCGACCTAATAATAGAGTTATTGTTAGATCTTTTTTGTTGTACTCACGAAATAGGCTAACAAAGGTCCAATGTTTTGTAAGTGAGTAGATAGGTAGGTACCTGTGTTTCGAAGACAAGTTACCTATACATAGGTGTCAATCCTTGGGGATTACTGCCTACCTTGTCTTAAAAGCCAGTGCACGCCACAAAGTATAAGTGTATTTCTTGTTGGCTGTCCTGAATAAATAAAATAAATAAAAAACGAAACAGCACAATAATTCACGAAAATCCGTTCATCCGTTCACGCTTGATGTCGTGACCAATGGTAATAGAGGGATTCGTTTTTATACATATACAGGATGACCCGGAAACGCCCTTTTAAGACCCTACACCGGGTACCGGTGTACTTCGCCTTAAAAGGGCATAACTGGGTGGTGGATAACTCTGTATATAAATATGTACCTGTAAAAATGTTCATAAAATGAGATTTAAAAAGGGAAGCATCTTTTCGACTCTGAGAATAGCGACCGTTAGGAAATGTTTGTCGCTAAATGATAACGCCCACCTGCCGCTGCATACTTTAAGAAGGTATTTCCTCAATTTATTTTTGTAGAAGAATGATAAAGCGGAGCTTCACTAGGGTATTCAACATGCGGGAAAATGTTTTCTTTAAAATTAGGTTCACAATCCGCTTTTTTTTCTCTGCTATGCGATTATCCCGCAAAAGGAATATATTTTCATTTTTGTTTTGTGGGTTGTAGCTATTTCATGAGAAATGTTTCTTGTAGAATACGTATGCGCGATCATACGCATTCTACGCATACTACGCATTCGGTTTTATACATTTACGTTTACTCTCTATCTTTCAGAGCCTATGTACACAACGCAACGGTCGTACAGTGAACGACAACATCGTGATGAAACCCGCACACCACAAGGTGTGTGAACCCTATAACGGCGATGGGCTCACCCCCTGTCACGTTGGGTTAATATGCGCGCGTCAACTGTGCATTTGCTTAGCAAGTGCCTCTGCCTGTCCCACTCTGGGATTAAAAGGCGTGAAGTGTATATATTTATATTCAGTTCTTCTTTGTGTCCAAGTGTCTCCAAACGTGTTTGCCTTCAATTTTCGGTTGGCGATAAGTTAAAACGAAATAGTTCTTTCAAAGACATTGTTGAATTTGTACTAGCAAAGATTTATTATGCTTTCATTAGACCAAAGCTGGCGATAGAGATTGATTATCATTGCCATTGTCATTATCCCCTGGTGTCTTTAGTACCATTAATAGTACTAGTGACACTACTGTAATTTGTCCTTAGTACCATTAAATAAAGTACTAGTTTATTTATAAAAAAACTAGCTGTCTCGGCAAACATTTGTTTTATATCATCATAGGAAATCGCCTTTGTACCCAGTGGATTGGATGTAATACACTATACACTAATACGATACTTCTCTGTATATTATATATACACTATATATAATATATAGAGAAGAATCTAGAGAACTGCTATACGATTTTCTTAAAATGAATTAATGAATGAATTACTCAAAATGAATTAATGTCTATTCTGGATAATTTTGAAAATCATCATCAGCCACAAGGCTGGAGGAGGGCCGCCCCCAATGATTTCCATGATAATTCGGAGGGAAATGCCAATAGGTTGACAATCGCAATGGTTGTGGTTTAACGCACAGAGAGCGCTGCCATCCTCTGGAGAGTTCCCTCGGTTCCCTCGCACAGACATCCACGACGGGAGAAGTTGGGCTGGGGTGGTGGTGGGTCTATTCGCCGTACCACAGGGCATAAATTTAAAAATACTTTTTGGCTGTTTTATTGTGTTTAAAAAACAGTTTTTTTTACTCAGCTAGCTCTTCTCGATTGCAAGTTATTTAAACGTGTTGTGTACATCAAATTATGTATTTCGTAAATATGACTCAGAATTTTCGCTCATGAGTATAGTATTTGGATGTGCACGATCGTAAATTGACTTAATAAAAATTGTAAAAATGCGTAATCCTTAAAGCAGGATTAATACATAGAAGCATGTCCAAATTTTTTACAAGATTATCAGGAGACAAAAAAGCTGAATAAAATGGGTAGAAATTGTAGGTACACGCTATATAATGTACATAAAACGATGCCCGCTATAAAAAAGGCCCGATTTCATCGCGGGAAGATAAAGTCGGTAAGGCGATAGAAAGATATTCGATATTACAGCTTCCTAACATAATAGTCGACTTTCCAAGGTCCGAAAAAAGAGTTTTTTAGGCCGAGAAATATTTACATAGCAATTCCTTACTTTTTCCAGTGTATCTAGGACTAGGCTAGGCTAGGAAGAAAGAAGCACTTGTTTTTGGAGTTCTAGACCTAAAAGCAATATTAAAAACTCACTTGGTTAGCACCGTGGGCATTTGCTTTAGCAAGTGCCTCAGCCTACCCCGCTTTGAGATTAAAAGGAGTGAAGTGTATTAATTTTTTTTTTGGTCAGCAAATTGTAAGTATATAATATTAACACATTCCTGGACTGTGAACGGCTATAGCATTTATACAAAGAAAATTTATTTTCTGTCTACGTATTGTCCTCGAACATGTTAAAAGGCAGGATATAGGTAAGTACTTCGACCAAAGACGAGTATGCATCTTGTCTGGAATCGTAATAAATATTTCACGAAATCACTTCTTAGAAAATCGGCGATCGATTTTATACTGTAGCTCTTGTAGACAGTAATGTTCACGACATAAGAAAAAAAATCCCGCGGTAACAATGTTTTATTTATGTTCCTACATAATATTCCCGTTTATAGACGGATTTTTAATATTCTATTGTTTGGATCGCCCAAAAAAATCTATTTGTGGAAAAACTCTGAAAAAAAAACCTAATGCTAATAGCTATGTAAGTAAAATGCCAACAAAGACCGATAGGCGAAGAAATCGCTCTGCGCAAGTCGAGATGGATCACGCGCTCCGAAGAGGCGAGAACGATCCGGCAGTGGTTGTGGCTTTCGACTGGCGCCAGCCATATCGGGAAGCGGGGACGAGGAAGACCAACGCACACGTGGCGGCGCTCCGTGGACTCCGAGCTCAGGGCGGCGGGCATTGACTGGAATGCCGCAAAGACGGCAGCGATGGACAGAGGGACATGGATAGATATCTAGCAAGGCCCTATGTACGCCCCGGGTATGCTAGGACCTAAGTAAAAGCCAGATTGTGGAATGACTTTACGGAGTCTGTATTTTCTGCGTAGTATTGTCCTACCTTCCAGGCAAATGTGAACAGGTATCTAATAAGCAACCGTTCTTCATCGCGTCGCAGGTTTTACACCAGACAATAGTGGCAAACACTTGCCTTTGCAATGAAAAAAAATGCCGTGTATTGTTCATGCAATCTCTCAAGTATTTTGTCTCGTGGGTGCTGAATATTGAATAAGACTTCACCCCAGTCCTGTGTTTTTTACCTTACTCACTATATTTAAGTTTTTTTCCTACTTCTGCTGTGCTAAATTTGAAAATTTCCCATCAAAACCAGACTCAAATTTCCGAAATTCGACGTGAAAATTTGAAGCCACGCGCCAAAAGACCCGTGTAGCTTTGTACCTACACAACATTATATTTGTGCAAGTATAACCCGGCTAAATCAAAAGTCAATAGACGAGCTCGTAAATGTTAGCGTCACAAGCGCTGAGAGACGTAAATAAATAGCTGAAGTGCTTTTCACTCGTAAATCATTTTTATTTTGTCAGGCGGCACATTCTTTGCAGTATTGCTTTTTTATTGTGGAGCTGGATTGATAATGGAGATGGGCCCATCAGGTGTGGTTCTGTATGTTTTGTTAGCAAGTGGCGTACCTGTATAGTTTCAAAAAGTTTGTTCAAATTAAACTATATTGAACTTCATAGTGCGAACCACCAGGATGTGGAATAACTTGCCGGAGTCTGTGTTTTTCGCGGAGTATAGTCTAGAGGTCTTCAAGTCGCTGAGGTAAATAGGTACCTAATGAACAAGTGTGCTACATCATAGACCACATCTCCGCTTAAAGTCAAACGCTTGTTCACGAGCATTAAATCAAGCATTTGAAGTCTACACACTCATATTCATTAAAATGTAAAATGTAATCGTTGAATAACTACTTAACGTATATGAACTTAGACTAGTTCTTCCGTATTTATCGTACATTTGACTAGCTTTTGAGACCTCCACGAGAAATGGTGTTCTAATTTTAATAAAAACTAGTTATTCGTAGGTAGCTAGTATTCGTTAACGGGTTCTCGAGTGGAGACCGCGTTTCGACAAACGGAGTGTAGGACGCCCTCAGGCAAGGTGGACTGATGATCTACGCAAGATGGCTGGCAGAAGCTTGATGCGAGAAGCCGAAAACAGATCATAGTGGCGTGCAATTGGAGAGGCCTATGTCCAGCAGTGGACAAGTATGGGCTGATGATGATGATGATTCGTAGGTAAAGGTTTCATTACGACGTTTTCCTTCTTAGGAAGCTCACCACCCAACTTTACCCGCCTTGAAGGTCGTAAGAGAGTACTCTCCAGAGGACGGGCAGCAGCGCTCTCTGTGAATTAAACCACAACACCACCGCGGTCGCCAACCCGCCTGCCTAGCGTGGCGATTATTGGCATTTTCTCCCAATTGATCATGGAAATCATTTGGAGAGGCCCTCATCGAGCAGTGGACGGCATGTGGCTGATAATGACGAAGATGACAAGAATTTTACAAGATATTTTAACAAACACGGATTCCATAAGATATTAACTTTACAAATTACAAAGAAATTTGAAACTAGAAAGAAAAAGAGAATTTTCAACAAATTACCTCATGATCAGAAATCTTAGTTGATCTAATTGTAAGGTTCAATTCTTTAATATGGGGAAATGAAAAAATATTTTTTAATTCCCATACAAAATGTCATCTCCCGAGGTATAAAATTGTCTATTTTGTACGGAGATGAAAAAAAATATTTTTGCGTTTCCCCGCCTTGTCGACATAGTAAAAGTTGTTCATATTGACGAGCCAAACAACGTTTCTAAGACCATTACTCGAGGTCGTTTTACACGCAGTATACGCTCGAATTGACAAAATATCTTCTTTTTTGGAGTTGGTTAAAAATCTAATAGACTCTAGTGTATAAAATCTCCCGAGACATTGATGTCTCATGCATAGTAAAACTTTGAAAAAAAGTAATAATAAATACACTTCACGCCTTTAATCCCAAAGAGGGGTAGGCAGAGGCATTTGCTAAAGCAAGTACCCACGGTTCACCAAGCGTATTTACCTACGTGACAGGGAGTGAGCCCATCGCCGTTATAGGGTTCACACACCTTGTGGTGTGCGGGTTTCATCACGATGTTGTCCTTCACCGTGCGATGCGTTGCGTATATAGGCTCTGAAAAAGAGTCCTATTGGTACACGTCCAGTAGCCGAACTCGAACCCGGGACCTCCTGGTTACAAATCAAGGATCCGACCAACTGGACCACAGACGCTTAAAAAAAAATTGCAAATGTATTTACAAAAAAATGTTGACCCAATTAAAGGGGTATTTTTTTAAAACACAATGAACAAGCGTCTGACCACCATCCTGTCTGATGTAAAGCAGTACGTGGTCTACGATGGAGCACACTTGCTCATTAGGTACCTATTTATCTCTCTCCTCTCCAGACTGTACTGATGGAGTTACCCATTTCAAACACTTACTAATAAATGATTTTTCAAAAGTACTTTTCTAAACTGCTTTATCTCGAGCAATAAATATATCAAGTGCACCAACAAAAGAGAAAGAAATTAATATTACAAACAAGGTTGCATGGATCACTTCAATTTATATATGTACTTATGTTCTACACTTGCGAGCAAAAATTCTGTCACACGCATAATTTTGTATATCTACACATGACACTTCTGAGTATCTTGCAATGGGGAGAGCCAGTTGAGTGAAATAAATAGAATTTGAAATACTAAAAAAATATTATTTAAAAAAAGTCCACAATTAAATTTTCAAAGTTATTAATAGTAATAATGAGTCGGCAGACGTTGTTCTATTTATTTAATATTTAATCTATCCCTATCATCCCTATCATCATACTAATTGATTTCAAATATAGATAGTATTATAGTCGCGCATTTTTCTTACTTTATTTTTGTAATCACTTTCTCCTATTCAATAGCAAACACAATAAAAATTTTAATCGTTGCAGCCATTCACGTGTCAATTCCTAACCATGTGCCCAACGTGTCAAGGCCATAAAAAAATTCGACGAAACCATTCGCTTTTTGCATAAAGAAGTCCAATTTTTCTCATTTAACTCATTAGAATTTACGGTAACATCGGCTTAAAAGGTATTTCAGACTCATCTTGTATTTATTATTATACAGATAGACTAGTGGACCCGACAGACGTTGTTCTGTCTTGACTATTAATCAATACATAGTATAAAACAAAGTCGCTTTCCGCTGTCTGTCTGTTTGTTTGTCTTCTTCTTTAAAACTAGGTAACGGATGTTGATGCGGTTTTCCCTAATGGATAGAGTGATTTTTGAGGAAGGTTTATATGTATAATACATGCATATAATAGTAGAGAAACACTGTTATTAACGTATATTGGTAAAACAACGTTTGCCGGGTCAGCTAGTATTAATATAAAATAAGTATAACTTGTTTTTTACTTTCTCTACGTATAAACCTTTTCTGGACTTCCACGAATAATTCAAAACCAAAATTAGCCAAATCGGTTAAGGCATTGTTGAGTTATAACATTACAACGAAAAGTGGCATTTTAATACATACATACACTTCACGCCTGTCTCCCAGAGGGTTAGGCAGAGACTACAGATCTCCATTTGTCACGGTCCTGACATACCCCTTTCGCTTCATACATCTTTTCATACATGACCTCTGGTTTCGAGTACTTTTCACGCCACTTTCGGTCAGGATATCACCAATCTGGTCTGCATATGTCCTTCTGGGACGACCTCTACTCACCCGGCCAATTACATCACCCATATAAATCTCTTTCGTCAATCGACTTTCATCCATTCTCTCCAATGCCCAAACCACCGAAGCATGCCCTTTTCAATCTTGATCACTACATCTTCCTTCAAACCACAACTTTCTCTTATCACACTATTCCTTTTTACGCATTTTAATATAGGTATTATATGTAAGTAAAAAAAATAAATAAATAAATATTGTACAAGACACACATTTCCTTCATTCCATGTTAAGTAGCTAAAGCACTTGTGTTATGGAAATCAGACAACGAGATATATTTACTTATTTTTTTTTCATTTAAACATTTACTTATATAAATAAAACACCCAGACACATCCAACAAGTGCTTAAAAGTTCATCACCTAAGCACCTGTCAGCGGTGGGAATCGAACCCACGACCCTACGGGGCAGAGGCAGACATGCTGACCACTACACCAACGGGACCGCCCGCATAAGTGTTGTATAATATGGTCTTTGGCGAAGCCCACGTCCATCACAGCAGCGGACGTCAGTCGGCCGACATGTACCCGGAACTACTGCTCCCAAGTGTAGATATAACCCGACGATGGCACAGCGTTATCAATTTATTAGTGTCACCGTACTAACATTGTACTTGTTATCGTTTATTGGATTATAATGATTTGGTAGTATATAGATACGTCACTCACGAATAGATCTTTGTTTGCGTTGTCATTATAACAAGTCGGGAGGATTTATTTTTATATTGAATGCTATAATAGTTAAGGTCGCTCATGAAAGTCATTTACTAGACTACTTAACAAAAAAAAACATACACTTCACGCTGTTCAATCCTGAAGAGGGGTAGGTTGTGCCATTTGATAAGCAAATAAAATAAATGACGTTTGCTAAGCAAGTGCCTCTGCCTACCCCGCTTTGCGATTGAAAGGCGTGAAGTGTATTTAAAAAAAAATATCTATTCTATATTAATATTATAAATACGATAGTAGCTCTGTTTGTCTGTCTGTCTCGCTAACTACTGTATCTTTGCCAAAACTACTGAACCTTTTATTTTATTGTTTTAATTAAATGTATATATGGTTAATAATATTTTTATATATACTGCATGTTATGTAACAATGTTGTACTCACCTGTTATATAGACTTATTTATAAATATAGTTTTATATATTTATTTAGTACGTAAGTTGTTCGTGTGTCTTAAATAAATAATAAATAAAAACCTTGGTATATAGAAAGTTTAGAGCCTGAGAAAGGATAAAGGCTACTTTTTACCCCTATCCTGTGGGACGCGTCACTAAATAGAGGGTGTTATAGTTTGTATGAAATATTGAAAAAAAACACGAATGAAAGGCGTCGACTAGTGAAAAATAAATTCACTTCACACCTTATGATCCAAATGCAGGGTAGGCAGAGGTATTTTCTGAGAAAATACCCACGGTCCATCAAAAGTATTTAACCCAAAATGACATTAGGTGAGTCCATCGCCGTGTTATAACGGCGTTCTATTGGGTTCACACACTTTGTGGTGTGCGGTTTTCGTCACGATGTTTCCTTCACCGTATACGTAGTTTTACTATTTTACGTCTGCTTGGCTCTAATTGTAAACGATGTGATCCTATTATAAACTTGCATACCAGTACTTATTACGGTATGGTATCTAAAATGTTGGTGTGTCTAAATAAATGAATATAAAATATAATATAATAAATAGGCTCTGAAAAAGAGTCCTATTGGTACACGTCCAGTACAGGCAAATGCTCCCAATTTTACGTTAATTTCTTATTTCTTTCCTTCACCAGCAGTAAGATGAAAATGCAGTAGCGCAGTTTAAGCTTCATCAGTACCACGAATAAAGCCTAGTACTAAAACTAGCATAAAGTCAACCTTGAGCCCATAACCCAGATGATGCGACTTATCCACTGCCCACAGCTGATATTTTATTATTTCATTTTTACGACTAACACTTCACTTCTATTGATATTCAGATCTATTTTTATCTTTTTGCCGTGGCTATTACTATCACAAATAACCATGGCGCGTAGGTACATATAACGTACTTCTTTTGTTGTCTAAACGAGACTGGGGTCGTTCAATGATTGATGTGTTTATAAGTAATGATAACAAAAGCTAGCATAATATTGTTCAAAGTACTTACTTGCGAGACCTATAACACGGAGACAATGGGCTCCTTTTCTGATGAAACAATAGTTTTGTCGACGAACATGTACATGTTGAGGCCGTCCTCGCTCGTCCTCTGCTCCAGCTTCTCTTCGGGACTGACATTTTGCCCTTCAACTTCGTAAACGTTCCGGGCGCTCTCCTTCAGAGTCTCCTGCAACTCCAGCCTGTACTTCACCGTGGGCATTCTATGAACGACTGACGTCAGAAGTGACTCCTGCACCGTGTCGTTGCCGTTGCATGTCTTTTCCGAACGGAACATGTCTGTCCTCTCGTGGTTGGTCTTCCTACTTGGTTTCTTGGCAACTAGTACGCCCAAACAGGGAAGGATTTGCTTGAACTCTTTCCTGAAGTTCTCGTTCAGCCAAGCGTACAGGAAGGGATTGTAGCAAGTAGAAGACATAGCTATGAAGTGAGCTACGAAAAACAATATCATGTAGTATTTCCAGTCTTCGGCGAATGAGTAGAAATCGCTGCTTATGTTAATCAAATTCAGTGGAAGCCACGACAGGCCGAATATCGCTACCATCGCGATCAGCATTCTGTTCGTGCGTCTCTTTCTCTCGCGTTCTGCGTCCTCTTTCCTCGTGTTCTTGCTGCCCGGTCTAGACTTGAGTCTGTCGTTAAGTTTGATACTAACGCACGTATAGCAGAACGCCATCACGATGAAAGGCAAAACGAATTGCATGATGGTTGTTATAGCACCAAACGCTTTCCTTATATGATCGGACGGCCATCTCTCCTCGCAAAATATGTCTTCCAGCTCCATGTAGTAGCCGTAAGGGAATGTGACAGTCAAAGAGAATATCCATATACACACTATGATGCATATACACGTTTCGATTTTCATCCTCGGCTTAAATGGATATATTATGACGAAGAACCTATCTATCGCTATGGACGTCAGTGTTAGCGTGGAAATATAGACGCTGCAGCCTTGGGCATAGGGCATAATGTGGCACAGCGGGCCGCCGAACACCCATCTTCCTAGGAACGTGTAAAGTGGTGTAAACGGTACGGCAAACACGCACAGCAGTATGTCGGAGAGTGCTAAATTCGTGATGAAAAGATTAGTAACGGTTTGCATTGCCCGGTTCCTTATGACGGCGTAGCAGACAAGTGTGTTGCCGAATAGACCAACCACGAATATCAGCGTGTAAGCCGTGCAGAAAGCGGACTGCACGAATTTGTCCTCTATGGGATCTAGTTTTGTTGAATTCTCGTCCGTTCCATTGGTGAAGTTTCCGTCTATGGTTAAGTTTTCCCATTGAGGCATATTTGTTCTGTTCAACAGCTAAAGCCTGTTGGACATTTTTAGTGGGATTATAATTGCTTTCGGTATTGGATGTTCAAGTCTTCCTAAGAAGCTGGAATCGAGCGTGCGTTCTTCATCTTTCGTTGTATTTTATGGTCGGAACAACACGGTTGTACCTGAAACAATAAAAAAAATACAGTTTTACACGTGTTCTTATGTCCAAAAATAAAAAAACACCAATTTAACGAAATGATAATTTATAATAAACGCGTTTTAATGAAGATTTCTACGGTGATATTTTTAATTGGCTACGCTGATAATTGCTGTAAAGTGCCGGATAAAGCTCGAATAAATTCGGAGCTTTCAAATTAATTGAACTTGGTACAGTAATAATCGGATTAAATTAAAATAATTACTACGTACACATACTGGAGTCCTTAATATTTATTGGGGTGTTCCATATTAAACAGTTGCTTCCTGATAACTGGGGCTTAGATGAAATGAATTATCGATATTTTTATGATTTTGACGATTCCTTATTGGTTACCATCGACTAATAAAACACACGAAAATCCTTTTTAATTGGTGTCTTAGAAGATACCAATTAGTTATTTTATGTTCCAGAATGTGGACTCCTAGCTTAATTTGACACTTAGGTATCAACTATTGTAATGAATCCAGTGACAAGATTTAAAAAAAATTACCTGATAAACATTGGCTTGTTTCGACGGTACCTTAATTATCCTATATTCCTTTAGACCATAGTTCTTACTGAGCCTGCAAAGTGAGTATTTACATACAGTCTCCGCTTCACGGGCGATAAAAACGCTTGCCGCTCATTAAACGGCAAACAGTCACGAAAATGTGATTCTAATGAATATGGAATACGCAATAAAGGTTAAATTGCCGTGTAATGAAGTTGTGTGAAAGCACAAGTGTGACGTCAGACGTGTACAGTCAGCCGGAGAAAGTTTGGTAGGTAATTTGTTGGAATATTGCTGCCGGAGGAAATGTGGAGAAGGGGTTGACAACGAATAAGGTTGAAGTTCAAAGAAGGATATGATTAAAAGAGTTCCGCCGAGAGACGGGTACTGGCACAAAACAAAGTTTCTAAGTCGCTGAAGAAAAATATTTGATTTTAATTTGAATTCCGAATGGCATTCGGATTTCGGATCCAATCAGTGGCAAAATAAGCAGTGCCATTGGGTATTGCTTGGTCATTGCTTCTCCCCAAGGCGAGTTGCAAAAACGAATTACGCTTGCATGCGTTGCGGACCAAATTCTGATTTCGATTTATTACCCCTGGGAGTGAAATTTCCGATGTATCGAGTTTGCAAGTTCCCAATTTTACAAGTTGTACAAATAACCGTTAGTTGTTTCAACAGTGAAAAAAAGCGTTTTAGCAAATCTAAATATTTACAAATGTAAGATTGAAAATGTTCGAAATTTTAAATTAAATGTTTACCATTCATTGACTACTAAAATTGCAACCTCGTTGACTTAGTCCTCACGTAAGTATTTAGTAAATATCAAACAAAAATAAATAAATACACTTCACGCCTTTTAATCCCAAAGTGGGGTAGGCAGATGCACTAGCTGAGCCACGGTTCGCGAAGTCCCGATTGCAAGTCAAGTATCCGGCCAAGTGGACCACAGACGCTATTCAGTAATTACCTACAAATATGTATGAATGATGATATGCGCAAGATGGCTGGCAGAAGCTGGATGCGAGAAGCCGAACAGATCACAGTGGCGTGCAATTGGAGAGGCCTATGTTCAGCAGTGGACAAGTATGGACTGATATTTTTTTAATGAAACGCGCACGGACATTATAACTCAATATTGTTCAATATTGTTGTCGAGTAAAATAACAAAGGTAAGCTCGAGCTTGTCTTTGATTATATTCGCGCCTATATACCCGGTGAACAATATTGAGTTATAAGTATGGACTGATGATGATGACGGAAATTAAAAAAGATAGTTAATACCCATTTTAAAAATAGTCATGATTTAAGTAGATAAGATACGTAATATTTTAAAAATAACTTGAACACGACGTTCTATTGCTTTATTCTGATAGATTTTTTTTTGTACTTTCCTTCCGTGGTGATACCAAACATTTTCAAAAAAATCGGTTCAGTACTTTTGAAAAATCATTGATTATTAAGTTCCGTGTTTGAAATGGGTAACGCCAACAGTACAGTCTGGAGAGGAGAGATATAAATAGGTAACTAATGAGCAAGTGTTGTCCATCGTAGACCACATCGCTGCTTTATATCAGACAGGATGGTGGTCAAACGCTTGTTCATTGTGTTTTAAAAAAATACCCCTTTAATTGGGTCAATTTTTTTTTGTAAATACATTTAATTTTTTTTTAGAATCACACAATTATGGCTATAAACGATATCTATACACATCAAAAGTGTCTAGGTGTCAAGAACATTTTTAGCTCTAAAAAATCTAATTTATTTACTCTACTCGGTCTCTTACCTAATTCCACAAGCCTGTATCAATGACTTATCACCACATTTTGAATAAATTTTGAATGAATTGAGTTTTTGTAAAATATATTCTTGATTGCAATATAAAATGTACATGATTCCTAGACACTTTTGATGTGTGTATATAAATGGTAAGCATTAAAAAAATAAGGTTAATAATTGTGTGCCGTAAGTCGTGTGGTGACGGCGAATAGAATACATGTGTCACCACCCCAGCCCAACTTTTCCCGCTATGGGGGTCGTAAGAGACGACCGAGGGAACTCTCCAGAGAACGGGCAGCAGCGCTCTCTGTGAGTTAAACCACAACACCACTGCGATCGCCAACCCGCCTGCCAAGCATGGCGATTACTGGCATTTCACCCCAAATGACGGATCTCATTGGGGGAGGCCTTCGTCCAGCAGTGGACGTTACGTGGCTGATGATGAATAATTGTGTAAACTACTTAAGTTACGATTACAGATTAAGACATTATTTATTATACTTATCAATACAACGAATACCAAGACACCACGTGCGTGTATGACTCGATATTACGAGCTCTGCGTAACAATTGCGACAATTGTATATGACAATAACAATTTGATGTAGATTGCTGTGTCACTAGATAGTTTGATTATTGCAGACATCTAATGCACGCAATGAAGATCGAATCCCCGGATGTAGTCGAGACGTAAACGACTGTGAAGCTGTCATGAACCATGGGGATTAAATGACGTAAGCGGATTTCTGGTAGCAGGAAACTGATGTCTAAATATGATCCAGTATAGTCTGGAGGTCTTCAAGTCACTGGGGTAAATAGGCACCTAATGGATAAGTGTGCTCCATCGTCGAGGAGCATAGGTACACGAACACATTGGGCGCTCAAACCTTTTGAAAATGTTTATACATCAGTCGACGCACCGCGTGTAACTAAATGAAGCCTAAACGGTTATTTGCCAATACCCACGTACAACATTTAAAAAACTATTCGGGATATTCCCACCCACTTTCCCACCACTGTGATTCCTGTTAGAGCCAGGATCTACAGCGGCATCCAGAATAGAGAAGAGCTCAATCAGTGACGACTGGGCTAGATCCCGGGGGGGCCTAGCCTTCTGTCTTGGATACCACATAGTTATTAAACTAAAGACGGTATAGAAATAAGAAGAAAAAATACATATATATGCGCTGCATTGCAATGCATACATATGATTTATTTTTTTTGACTTCCCTAACCTAAATAGTGGGAGACAGCATTATTACAATTGAGGCACAAATTGCCTTTTGGGAGAGCACCACGGGTACAACATTTAGGCAATAAGTTAATTTGTATTTTTCTTTATGTACAGAGAGATTCAGCCACGCCACTCTGGCCCCTTGCCAGCACAAAGCTGTCCAGCAAGCACTCGACTCTATGCACCTACTTATACTCCAACCATTCTTTCAAGTAGGCTCACGTAATGTGAAATATACAGCGGCAATGAGATCATCACCAAAACTTTGTGTGTATGCCGCTGATACCTACTAAATAATATTCTAATTGCAAAAGTTTGTGTTGTAGAAGTATACAGTGTACAGTAACAGTAGTATACAGTATAGAAGTGTCCAAAAAATTTATGGGTATGTTATGGATACTGCCTTACCGGACAGAGACGCCAGCAGGCCTAGCAAGCGCGTAATCACAATAAATACGGCGTGTGATTGGCTGCTATGTCACAGATCGTGCGACAATCGCAGTACCTGGTATGTCTAGTTATGTCTTAATTGGAACGTTTTGCTAGGGGGGCTGGGGTAGCAATGTAGGTACGCAACGCTTAGATGGTGAAGGAAAGATCGTGATGGTTTGTACGCGTACGTCCCGGATGCTCTGCCTGCCTCCGAAAACATATCTAGTGCCGGGTATGTCTCATTTGTTATGTACTGAGTGTAAAAGGGACATCTTTTAAAATTTTTTTTAAATTTTTTTTATTTGTTTTTACATGACCAAAAAATAGTCAATTTTCTGCCTCGAGAGAGGACGTTTTTTAAGACTTTTAGTAGAACAAGACTATTTCTCTTTCTTTCCACTAGAGTATGAAACCCCACATTAAAAAGTACGAATTGACTTATACACTACAAGCTGATATAAATTAACGTAATAACTATAAATACGTTTGTTGAAGTAAAACGGATGGATCGTCTACGTAGACGACAGAATTCATTCATTGCAAGTCTTCATCCGACTCGTAAATAAATGCCAGAAGAGAGCTGTGTTTGTTTCAATGGAAATCCCAATATATTGCAGAATTTGCATAATTGAACTCTGCTTCTGCCGAGCGTTTTTCCAATCCATCCAATCCAGACGGACCTAGAGTAGTTCCGAGGAAGTTTTTATATAAATACACTAGTAGACGCCCCGCAATTTCATTCACGTAGTTTCAGTATTTCATACAAACTATAACACCCTCTAGCGACGCGACCAACAGGATCGGGGTAAAAAGTATCCTATGTCCGTTTCCCGGTTCTAAGCTACCTCCCGACCAAATTTCAACCAAATCGGTTCAGCCGTTCTTGAGTTATAAATAGTCTAACTAACACGACTTTCTTTTATATATATAAAGATTTTGTCCTAATCCAGGGTACTTTAAGCATTGCATTAGTTTTTCTTTCAGAATACAGGCCTTATTAGTGAACTAGTGAACGCCCCGCCATCAGTTTAATAAATCTATCTACACTAATATTATAAAGAGGAAACCTTTGTTTGTTTGTAATGAATAGGCTCAAAAACTAGTGGACCGTTTTAAAAAAATCTTTACATACATACATACATATTTTACAACAACACACACATTGGCTTCATCCCATGTTAAGTAGCTAAAGCACTTGTGTTTTGAGCACAGACAACGAGATATATTTACTTATATAATTTTTTTTTTCTTTTAATTACATATATAAATAAAACACCCAGACAAATCCAACAAGTGCTTAAAAGCTCATTACCTAAGCACCTGTCAGCGGTGGGAATCGAACCCACGATCCTACGAAGCAGAGGCAGACATGCTGACCACTACACCAACGGGCCCGTCAAAGCTTAACCGTTTCAAAGCTACATTATCCACAAGTAACATAGGCTATATTTTACCGCGAAATCCCCACCGGAACAAAATAATGCGCGAGTAACACTGCGCGGTACAGCTAGTTACTTTAGACTTAAATATACACTCACATTTCACAAACACGTCACTTTGCACAGTAATATAATCATCGTAACATTTTCACTTTTGAAAATGCCGATATCACAAAAAAACAATTGACGAGCGTCGAATAAAAAATGTGCGACTACCAAACTCCTGCATAGATATACTTAATACCCAAATATATGTATCAGAAAAATTTACAGACAAACTACCTATCACAGTACGGCATCGTGTATTAAATGGATTAAGAGCTTTCCAGACAAGCGAACCAGATAAGATAGTCAGGCAAAGTAACATCATACATAATATAATATGAAAAAAAAAATCCATTTACATTCTGCACAAGCAACCTGCCTAAATAAACTGTACGTGTTGCCATATCGCGTATTTTACTGTCCAACCAAATCAAGATAGATATTGTTTTCACAGATAGTAGCTGCACAGTTTCACACAGTGGTCAAATTGATATCGAAACCGTTGGCAATAAACAGAGTTTTCTTTATTGACAATTGTTGGTTCCTAGTTCTGTCATTATTGTCAGATTAATTAGCAAGTTTGAAGCCTTGTCAGTTGTTTGATGTTTGTTAATGAGTGTATTAAAATGGTGTAGGAACTTTGTGACGGCAAGCGATGAGATGCAAATGGCGTTCTTTATTTGTCATTTTCAAAATTAATTTTTCGCTGCAATTATTGTGTTAATGTGGTGGATTTAGTGTAATAATGTGCTGGTGATGAAAAATAATGTAGTGAGAGTGAGAAGTAAAGGAGAGGACTCCTATTTGATCAATTTGTTATTCCCGTATTATGTTCCACGCAGCATTGAAATGTGATGGTCCAACCTCACATTTTAATGTGTTTTTGACACGACCTTGACTATTGACGACTTACTATGACTATACTATAACTTGAACACGAAGAGAACTACATTGTTTGTGGCAGAATTGTCGGCTTTAAAGCTGATCATAAGAGCCATAAATTTTTTTTAAAAATAAATGGTGTAGTTTTTTGCTATTTTGCCACGTTTATTTTAATTTAAAGATTCAAAGGTAACAATAAAATCTAATATTTTCTTATTTTTAACCGACTTCAATTCACAAAAGAAGGAGGTTCTCAATTTGTCTGTATTTTTTTATGTTTGATACCTCAGAACATTCGCCTGGGTGAACAGATTTAATTGTTTTTATTTTATTTGAAACCTGGTGATTCCCGTTTGGTCCCATATAAATTTGGTTCAGTTCCGACTATGGCATCTACGAGAAAACCATATATGGTATGTCAAATTTTACTGGTTGAAATCGGTTCTTTTTTCTTTAAGTTATCACTGTGCCTAGCGTTGGATTGGTTGACTTATCCCGCTTGGGTAGGAGGACCCAGGCTTCATTATTTAATTGATTTGTCTTATATTACGGATGCGAAGGCCGTTTAATGCTCGAATCTGCGAACGATAAAGGATTTTATATGTCAGCGCCATCTATACTAATCACCGGCATCAGTTCGGGACGTAACAAGCACATCATCGATCCTATTTCCCACCCCGAACGGGTGTGAGAAGGCTACCAGTCGATCGTGGTGGGGCTTGGACGTAGTCTGGGTATATACTGCGTTGCACTGTGCCGCCAGAACAGTTTTTCGGACCAGAGCTCGGAGTAGACGTATCAATCGTATCCAGGACCTGTCACGTGTAGTGTGTGTGTAGAAAACCTTTGCAGAACACTGAATCATAGTGATTTGATTATTATTTGCGCTATTTCAAAATAGCGAATACTAGTGACGTACAGGATGAATAATCAAGCTCCCGTCTTTGACATATATATTTATTCTCATCTCACTATACCAAAGTGTCCGGGAAATGGTCATCAAATGGACATTAGGCTGTGGAGTTAGAATAATAAGAAAACGTCCGTTCGTATCGTTACGATCCGTTCGTTTTCGGCAACGTTCACCAATCGCAGCTTGAGTTACTGTATCGTGATTTCTCTTATGGTGGCCATACATGCTACGAGAAATCGTTACGATCAGACTGTGCAGTTCGAACGGTACAGTTTATCGTACATGACATACAAGAAAGATGCTGCACAGTTTTATAACATACACCTAGCGATTTATCGGTGCCGTTCGAATTTTACAGTCTGATCGTAACGATTTCTCGTAACATGTATGACCACCATTACGTCATTAAAACAAACGAAACCACCTGAAACGAGATGATCGTTTTGTTAGTTTTCTAACCCCACAAGCTATGTGTCAAATTTTCTGAACACTGCAATGGGATTTCCTCCACCAAGTGGAGGAAATCCACTTAATATGCTGTTTGGGAGGATTTAGAAAATAACAAATTCGAAACGGTAATACATTGGATCATTGACTTTACCCTGCGTTGCATAATTTCAAATAAAATAGGTATCATGCCGCGGAAGTTACGGCGAAGGGCTCACCCCCTGTCATGTTGGATTAGATGCGATTGGTGAACCGTGGACATTTGCTTTAGCAAGTGACTCTACCTGGCGTGAAGTGAATTTATTTATTTATTTTATTTTATTTAACAGCGTCTGTGGTCCAGTTTGTCGGATACTTGACTAGTAACCGTGAGGTCGCGGGTTCGAGTCCAGCTGCTGGACGTGTACCAATGGGACTCTTTTTCACAGGCTATGTACGCAACGCAACGCTCATACGGTGAAGGACAACATCGTGATAAAATCCGCGCACTACAAGGTGTGTGAACCCTTTAACGGCAATGGGCTCACCCCCTGTCACCGCTTGGTGCACCGTGGGCATTTGCTTTAGCAAGTGCCTCTACCTACCCCGCTTTGGGATTAAAAGGCGTGAAGTGTATTTGTTTATTTATTTTATCTAAGTTACTGGAGTAAGTTAACCAACATCTTTATAACAGCTCTCAGTACATAATAAAAATACCTTGAAATCCAACTGTCGGTTTTCCAAGACACATGTGAACCATATGAATTGAATCAATAGCTGTAAATTGTGATTGTACAACGTCGGGCAAACTAATACACCATCATAAGCTGAGCTTAACAGCGTAGGGAACACAGAGATGCCCGGGTCCTTGGTAATTTGTGAGGGCCCGTGAGTCCAGCACAATGGCAGGACGGAATCAATACTTTGCATATAGAGCGGATGGTGGTAGACATTTTTATAGGCAATCCAGACATCAGTGTTTTGCCTTTCCGTCTTGTGGATCTTTGCCAACGACGTACTGGTATACTTCGTAAATTGAATAAATAGTAAAAAACGATACGGGATACAACCGTAAGCACTGATCGGGCGTATGTTGTTCTGTTACATAAATTAGCGATAAGAAATACTTGATGACTATGGAGCGAGTCCAAATAATCTATGTATTTATATATATGTAAAAGTCCCTTGACCCTATTCTAGAAAACTGAAAATTTTCACGGGGAATTCGTTTTATGATGTTTCATTCGTTTTATGAAAAATAGCTCACGAGGTACGCACGGATTTTTTTAAATTCATCTCCTAAGGATATAAAATTATGGGTTTAAGTTTATACGATATGATATGGTTTGGGCATATGGAGAGAATGGATGAAAGTCGATTGACGAAAGAGATTTATATGGGTGATATAATGGGCCGGGTGAGTAGAGGTCGCCCCAGAAGGAAAAAAAGACCAGATTGGTGATGTCCTGACCGAAGGTGGCGTGAAAAGTACTCGAAACCGGAGGTCATGTATGAAAAGGTGTATGAATGTAGATGAAGCGAAAGGGGTATGTCAGGATCGTGACAAATGGAGATCTGTAGTCTCTGCCTACCCCTCCGGGAGACAGGCGTAAAGTGTATGTATGTATGTAAGTTTATACGAGAAAAAACGAACAAAACACTTTTTTTATATCAACCCACAACTTACTTTAACTAGCGATGAGCTAATAGGGCTGAAATATGACGAAAACGTTTGCGAATAAAATTGCGCGGAAATTCACTAATAAGGCCTGTATTCTGAAAGAAAAACCAATGCAATGCTTGAAGCGGGAGTGTCTCTTTTTGACACTTGCAAATCATGCAACTCACTAACAAAATATTCCTCAATAGCATAAAAACTGGTTAATCTTAATTATGACAATTCCATACTATGGTGTAATCCACGGGGTAACTGACGTGAACTCGCTTAGAGAGGGACCGAAATAAAATGCACTTCTGGAAACAAAGTACCTACATCAAAAGTGTCTAGAGATCAAGAACATTTTTAGCTCTAAAAGAATCTAATTAATTTAAATCAAATCTAAACTTCTTAAGATTCCCAGCGTTGAGTTTCTTTTTATAAGTGTTAGGACTACTTGCTCGAAGTCAATTTATACTGCGTATAAATTTGATATTTGGTTTTAGAGACTCAGCCTTAAATTGTCACTGTAATGTCATCCTTGGCACCCGTGCTTGTCCTGCAGTAAGAGAACAAAGCAGTAACAGACTTAAAAAAAGGAGGTTCGGTTTTCAATTTGACAATATTCTTTTAAATGTTTATTACCTCAAAACTTGACTTGGTGAACCGATTTGTATGATATCGTTTGATCCTTAAGAATTTTAATTTGGTTCAGTTCCGACAATGGCATCCGTAGTAAAACCACACCACTGACAAATTTTACTGGTTGAAGTCGGATTTTTTCTTTAACTTTAAAGACACTGTTTCAAGCTCTGACAACTTTATACACTCCTGCAGGCCTAACACGCGCGTCAAGAAAGATGTGACATAGAACAAATACGCGCTCTGATTGGCTGCTATGTCACGCTTTGTGCGACTCAGCTAGTATCAACTAATCGCAGTGGGTTATATGTCTTGTCACATATTTCTTGGAACGCTGTGCTAGGGGGGCTGGTACTTTTGAAGAAGTGAAGTGATGTTTTACCGAAGTTTTTTCACGGAAAAACTCTCGCTCAGCCAATTATTCCATGGAATCCGAGATCCGAAATAAATTACCCATAGGACTCAAGAGGGAAAAAAAAAATATCTTTGCATCCCATGGGATCTAAATTTCCGGAAGGGAAAATGTACGCCGCGAAAGGTCACGAAAGTTGCCAAAATATCAAACTTTTCTACATTTGACGGCAACAATTGCTTCCATCCATTCGTGGCTTTTAATCTCGAAGAGTGGTGGGCAGATGCAACATGCTAAGTGAATGCCCACATTTCACCCAGCTTAACTCGACGTGATCAATGTCGGTGCCGTCGCCTGTTGTAGAGTAAGATTTATAGATATGTTGTGTGCTCAACACTTTCCTGGACACTTGATTTAAGACAGAGTTTTATTGTGATTACGTGTCGAATGGCGGGGTCCTCGGAATAGTTAAACGATTCATCATATAACATATTTTTTTATTACTAGTAGATAGATATTGTGCTAATATTAATTGCGAATTTGTATAATTTTCTGGGACAATTTTCGTACGTTTTCCTTTCGTAACAACCTTCTCCTAACATTAATAGGCACAACAAAAAAATAATTAGAGAAATGGGGAATTTTCAGGGCCCTTGTTCCTCTTAGTGATGACAGATGGCGCTAGCTGTTTTAGAGGGGATAAATTCCAACGAAATTACTAACTTCAAGCGACCAGTATTGAAGGTGTCTTGCTGCTGAGGCTGCCTGAGGCTAGGTACATAATTACAGTAAAGGAAGTGAGGGGAATTGTTTGGCAAATATGATGACGACCTGGGGCCTAAGCTCAGACCAAATACACTTGCATAGACTTGCAAGCCGCCTAGCATCTTCAGTCTTCAATCTTTAGTCTTCATTATTCAGTCTTCAATCTTTAGTCTTCAATCTTCAGTCGTCAGTCTTCAGTCTTCAGTCTTCAGTCTTCAGTCTTCAGTCTTCAGTCTTCAGTCTTCAGTCTTCAGTCTTCAGTCATCAGTCATCAGTTTTCAGTCTTCAGTCTTCAGTCTTCAGTCTTCAGTCTCCAGTCTCCAGTCTACAGTCTTCAGTCTTCAGTATTCCGTCTTCAGTCTTCAGTACTCAGTATTGTGTATCCAGTCTTTAGTCTTAAGTCTTCAATCTTCAGTTTGCAGTCTCTTTCTAACGAAAAAGCGTCGCTGTATTACTACGGACGACAGTGAAATGAAAGTAACGAACTCAATAATGCACATCTTTTGGCGCTGCCATGCCATAGCGATGCAACTACGATAGTTTAATAGTCTTAGGCCCTCAGACAAAAAACAACTAGACTTCCAATACAAAACTGACGGTTAGAATAAAAGGAGACAACGATATGAAAACATGCACGAGTGAAAGAATAAGAGATAATATTTTCTGTATTTCTACATCCAAACTTTCAAATTAGTAAAATTCCATGCATTTTGCTTAGTAACAGACAGACTGAAGGTGCCAGGCGGCTTACAAGTCTAGCTGTATTTGGTCTGAGCTTAGGTCCCAGGTCGTCGACGTTTCGCCTTACTTCCTTTATGTATCTAGCCCCAGGCAGTAAATCGAGACCGATTCAAAGGTCTATGTATATTCTCAGTACAATTAATAGGGAGTGTTAATATCATATCATCGCCTGTCCTTATGCGAAATGTCAATAATTATTCTTGTTAATGTGTGGGTAGTCACTGTTCCAGCAGCAATTTACCACGCTACGGTATCATTCAAGCGATGAGATGCAAATTGCTTCATTTATTTCTCATTTTCAATATTGATTTTTCGCTGCAAATGTTGTGTTAATGTGGTGGAATTAGTGTAATAATGTGTTGAAACATTATGTAGTGAGAGTGAGAAGTAAAGGAGAAAACTCCTATTTGATCAATTTGTTATTCCCGTGTTATGTTCCACGCAGCATTGAAATGTGATGGTCCACCCTCACGCTTTAATGAGTTTTTGACACGACTTTGACTATTGACGATTTTATTGATTGACTGTGACAATGACACAAACTTAAACACGAAGTGTTATTACTTTGTTTGTGGCAGAATTTTCGGCTTTAAAGCTGAACATAAGAGCCAAGTTTATAAAAAAAAGAAGTAAATTCCACGACTCGCTTGCGGAACGGGACAATGATGTCATCTTTTTCGCGCATGCAGCCCGTAGTATCGAGTTAATAAACGTTGTCACGTCAAAATAATACAAGCTTGTTACTACTTACTTACAAGAGGTTTTTACAGGGTCGGCAACGCGTGAACGATGCCCCGGTATTGTAAACGTCCATAGGCTGCGGTAACTGCCTACCATCAAGCGGGCCGCATGCTTGTTTGCCACCCTTGTGGTATAAAAAAAAAAGAAAAAAAAGCTGTATTTCTTGATAGAAATAAAAAAAAAACCTTCAACCATAAATAGAAATAACGTCGTAACAAATTGACAGCATCAAACTCGGAAAATTATTGGGTATAAAAATTACAAACAACTCGATAAGATACGAGTCGTTTGCCTTTCGCAGAAAGAATTTTTTATTCGCTCAAACTTTTTGCATGTTTTGGACGGGATCACGTTGACATTTTTGGGTTTGATATAAGTACGATTTTTCTTACGTTTTTCTACGTTTAAGAGACCAATTTATTAATGATTTTTGTTAACACAATGTTACTGAACTGAGACCGTAATGCGAATTGACAAGAATATTTTTATTGATGAGAAAATAATATCACTATTTTCGTGTGTTTTTTCTCAGACCAGTAATTTATCATTCGAGGCTAATGGACTCATTTTTTCTTTAGTATTTTATGAAGAATTATTTGCCTACAGTTGTTGGACAGTAAATAATGAATGCGCAGAATTACGTTTTTTTTTTAAAAAGAATTCTTGTGAACACCAAAATGATACGTATTCGAAAACATGCTTATTTTCATGATAATTAATATCATCACTTCTGACCATCGCATAGTTAGTAATTTACTTTGTAATTTAAGTTTTGTATCTTTATGCTAACGTTCAATTTCATAAAATGACACATTTTGTTTTGTGTCACTTTTACTAATCTACCTCTATAATAAAAAAAAATATCGCAAAATGTGTTGGTAAGGGCATAACTCCCGAACGGGTGGACCGATTTCGCTAATTCACTTTTTGATGTGATTATTAATGACAGCAGAAGGTTCTTATGAGTAAAGTAAAGTACTCGAAACCGGAGGCCATGTATGAAAAGATGAATCGAAAGGGGTATGTCAGGACCGTGACAAATGGAGATCTGTAGTCTCTGCCTACCCCTCTGGGAGACAGGCGTGAAGTGTATGTATGTATCAATAATTAATACACTACAACGTCTAGAGATGATAGAGATGAATGGCGAAAAGAAACGTGTTGCGCCGACCCCACCCCACCTAGTGTGGGATAATAGCAGGAAAATGGATGATGACAGGACAACGTCCTGTAGGATCCACTAGTTAATAATAAAAATACAGTGATTTTCACCTTACATGAGTGAATTTTACGTAGGCAGAGACACGACACAACACGCGAGTGGTCACCGTGGGGTTTTAGTGGGTGCGAGTCCCACATAACCCCGCCGTTGTCCCCGCCAGCGGTGGGGTATCCATAACGGATTTCCCCACGATAAAAAAAAGGCAGAAACACGTGCTAACCACGATTCATCAAGTGCATTGTGAAGGTACCTTTTTGTATGAACATTTTACTCACTAAATCTCAGCAAAAAAATGTTGCGTAACACACAAAGGTCCGTATTCTGTAACGTGAAGCAAGAAATACTCAGGTAAGTTTTATGCTTGGTCTCATTCTAATGACAAGTGTCAAAAAGAGACAAATGCGCGTTAAGCATTACATCTACATATGGATTGATATATTTTTTTTAATATTAAAAAAAAATATACAAAAATGTTTATTTCATTAATGGATACTGAAGCGGACTAATTTAAGACGAGTGGACTGTAAATGAAATGAACTATGCGTGAAATGTTTGTTTTTATTATTTTTGGGTACAAATTAGTAGAATAACGAGTTGATAGAGTGACGATATAAGACACAATGACGAATAAAAGTAAAAAAGCTAAAAATACAAACAAAACTGAAGATCTATGTCAAATATGAAATTAAAAGTAAAAAATATTATAACACCAAAAAAGATCATTTTTTAAGGAAACGCGCACTGACATGATATTAAATGTTTAAAACGGGTATTATAGCGCGAAGATTAATCAAAGACAAGCATTCAGCTTACCTTCGTTTTCTTTAACATTTTTTTTCATCTTCATACAAGACTAGTGGACGCCCCGCGAATTCATTCGTGTAGTTTAGTATTGTACCTGCATCCCAAATTTCAGGCGTCTGACTTGAGCCGTTTAGATTGTTCATACAAAAGTATTTTCCCGTTTATTCCCGTTCCCATGGTAATTTCGGGAATTCCTTTCTTAGTGCACCCCTACGGTACCTAAGCTACGTCCGTAACAAATTGCATGTGCCTACGTTTAGCCGTTTGGGCTGTGCGTTGATATGTCAGTCAGTCAGTCAGTCATTCAGTCAGCTTTTCCTTTTATATATTTAGATGTCATCTCCAGAGGCAAATCTAAAAAATCTATTTTATCATCATCATCATCAGCCCATACTTGTCCACTGCTGGACATAGGCCTCTCCAATTGCACGCCACTGTGATCTGTTTTCGACTTCTCGCATCCAGCTTCTGCCTATTTTGTTTGGAGATGAAAAAAAAATCTAAGAAAAGTTTCTAAGAACATCCCTCGGCGTCCTTTTACACTCTGTAGTAGTATGAATAGATTCGCTCACACAATAAACTATTGACAAGCCAATTACAGCTTTATTACGAGATAATAAGTTACCGAATCAAGTGTACGTAACTGTAAACTGAACCTCTTGATGGTTATGTACCTCTACTTACATTATCATAATCATCAGCCACGTAACGGCCACTGCTGGACGAGGGCCTCCCCCAATGAGATCCGTCATTTGGGGTGAAATGCCAGTAATCGCCACGCTTGGCAGGCGGATTGGCCATCGCAGTGGTGTTGTGGTTTAACTCACAGAGAGCGCTGCTGCCCGTTCTCTGGAGAGCTCCCTCGGTCGCCTCTTACGACCCCCGTGACGGGAAAAGTTGGGCTGGGGTGGTGACACATGTATTCTATTCGCCGTCACCACACGGCTAACCTCTACTTACATAATGTGATTTATTAACAAACTCCATACTCCCTGCCTACCCATCAAAGATGGCGGACAAACTTTACATCGAAAGATTCTACATAATATAGGTAATAGGATCCCGCGATAGGAGATCATCAGAACCTAATAACATCCCCAGGGAAGCTTCCAGGATCATACATTTCAGTCAATAACATTAGGTACCTATCGAACTCCTTCCCAAATATGTCGCATTCCTTTGAGACTCCTCAAAGACTTTTCGTCAAAAGTTTGTTTCTTCTAAGATGTTTCCTACGCGAGTTCTCGGGCCTTAATTATTGACGGGCCCGTTGGTGTAGTGGTCAGCATGTCTGCCTCTGCTCCATAGGGCCGTGGGTTCGATTCCCACCGCTGGCAGGTATTTGGGTGATGAGCTTTTAAGTACTTGTTGGATGTGTCTGGGTGTTTTATTTATATAAGTACACTAGCAAACCCGGCGAACTCCGTTTCACCACCAGATGGGTTCGTTTCGTTTACCCGCTTTTTTGTTGAATTTTTTCTTGAATTTTCTTTGCTATAAACCTCACGGAGCCCGAGACCTTTCCAACGAATGCAAAACCGTGGAAATCGGTTCGTGCGTTCTGGAGTTATAGCGTCAGGGAGGAAAACCCGACTTATTTTTATATAGTAGATACGTATTTAAATGAAAAAAAAAAATATATAAGTAAATATATCTCGTTGTCTGATTTCCATAACACAAGTGCTTTAGCTACTTAATATGGAATGAAGGCAATGTATGTGTTGTTGTGAAATATTTATTTATTTATTTATTTTATTTTAATATGAAATATCGTACGCCAAAGCACCTAGTCTATCTCGCATACATAAACCGTACATACCATCCCTTGTGTGTTGCGGCCGAAATTCATTTCCTTTCGCTCGATTGAATCGGATAGAATACAATACAAGATGGAATCGAGTATCGAGCTGCGGCGTTACTACCTACCTACTCTGCCCCCCTAGCACAGCGCTCCAAGAAATAAGTGACAAGACATATAACGCGCTGCGATTTGTTGAAACTAGTTGAGTCGCACAAAGCGTGACATAACAGCCAATCAGAGCGCGTATTTGTTCTATGTCAAGTCTTTCTTGAGGCGCGTGCTACGCCTACTGAATGAATAATTACTTTCACGTGTATTCGCTGCGATGTTAAAAATCGATCTTTGTGTGTTCGAGATTAAGTGCTGGCTGGTGTGAAAAAACAATGGTAGCGAAAAAATAAAACTTAACTTCGCGTGATGTTGTTTTACGAGTAAAGTTTCTGTTTGGCCAGTACCGAAGTGCGTTCTGAAATTAAAAATAAAAACTGCTTTCTACAGGGTGGAGCCCACAACACGAGCCGAAAATCTAAACATAAGCATTTAAGATTGTCAGCAATCCCGTAGAAGTGGTCAAAAGTTTTCAAAATGATTACTTAAAAAATGCATCATCCCAAACAAAATTAATCCTACCAGCAATGGACAGCAAGCATTTAGTAACTGCTCACTTCACTGACAGTTACTGCCAAAAACATTTCTGACAGCCAACATAGCGTATGTTGTTATGCCCCCGTACCAGGACACAGAACGATTCCTAAGCGATAACTTGCGATGATAGTGTATTATGATTAGTTCATTGATTAAAGTTACTAACATTACACCAAGTTTATTTCAAAACCACAGAGTGTGTACTATTAGGACCACTTTAGAATGATGTTAAATAGCCAAACGTATCTTGGTTTAAGTCCTCGGAACGTGTTGTGGGCCCCTGTATAGCGCGGGGTGTCACTCGGGATACAGCTAGTTTCTAATAAATTCAGGATTTTTGACTGAATTTTCTCTTCCTCGAATCGAAAGAATCACATCAAAGTGCAGGTACTTCGTATCCAGAGAGTCAATAATGAAGCTGGTCCTACAGAGTACGATCAAATTTACAGTAGGGAGTTTAGTAAGGCCCGTATTTTGAAACGTGAATCACACATTACTCACTCTGGACTCTCTCAAAGGAGTTACTGTATTTTACAATAACTCCTTTTTTAAAAAAGGAGTGCCCACTAGCTGAAACTCCTTTTTTAAAAAGAGTTACTGTATTTCACAATACCTCCTTTTAAAAAAGTAATGCTCACTGACTGGATAATCCATTTTGAAAGGAGTTACTGTATTTCACAATAACTCCTTTTTTGACAAAGGAGTGCCCACTAGTTGACTGAATACTCCTTTTATCCTTTTATAAAAGGAGTTACTGTATTTCACAATAACTCTTTTTAAAAAAGTAATGCTCACTGACTGGATACTCCTTTTAAAAAAGTAATGCTCACTGACAGGATACTCCTTTTTCAAAGGAGTTACTGTATTTCACAATAACTTCTTTTAAAAAAGGAGTGCCCATTAGTTGACTGGATACTCCTTTTATAAAAGGAGTTACTGTATTTCACAATAACTCTTTTTAAAAAAGTAATGCTCACTGACAGGATACTCCTTTTTCGAAGGAGTTACTGTATTTCACAATAACTTCTTTTAAAAAAGGAGTGCCCATTAGTTGACTGGATACTCCATTTTTAAAAGGAGTTACTGTATTTCACAATGATGCTCTGCGTCCAACATCGATGCGAACATAATCACCACGGCGGTCATAACGGCAGATGTTCGGGTCATATCCGGAGCGAAATTAAACAGTAAAGAGGGCACACGACAGAGATTTTAAGCTCTACTCTTTTAATCACATATTTCGAATGAACGACGTCGGCATGTGGCCAAGATAGACTCCCCCGGGCGAGTTATTGAGACCACTAACCACCTTGTCACCTTTTACTAACTACTTAAATTTTACTGTCGATATTATTGAGGACCATTTAGAGAGCACAATATTCTTGTTTCTGGTACTGATAAATGTATTATTAAATAGTATAAAATCGGTCTATAAAAACTTTTCGCGTGGATGTCGTGGTCAAGGCGACCGAGGGAACTCTCCAGACGACGAGCAGCAGCGCTCTCTGTGAGTTAAACCACAACATCACTGCGAGTGCCAGCCCGTGTGCCAAACGTGGCTATTTTTGAGCATTTCCCCCCAAATGATAAAATCACGGAGGAGGCCCTCGTCCAGCAGTGGATGTCACGTGGCTGATGATGATGAGTATAAAACAAAATCGCTTTCCGCTATCTGTCCCTATGTAGGTATGCTTAGATCTTTATAACTACTGCGTGAATAGATCTCTAAAACTAAGCAACAAATTTTCATGTGGTTGAGAGAGAGTGATTCTTGAGGAAGGTGTACATGTACAATACATGCAAATAAAAGCCGTATGGTGACGGCGAATATAATACATGTATCACCGACCCAGCCCAAACTTTTCCCGTCATGGGGGTCGTAAGAGGCGACCGAGGGAACTCTTCTGAGAACGGGCAGCAGCGCTCTCTGTGAGTTAAACCACAACACCACTGCGATCGCCAACCCCCCTGCCGAGCACGGCGATTATAGGTATTTCCCCCCAAATGTTCATGGAAATCATTGTGGGAGACCCTCGTAAAGCAGGACACATAATGTGGCTGAGGATGACATGCAAATAATAGAAAAGAAACATTGTTAAAGCGTCTGCGGTCCAGTTGGTCGGATCTTTGACTTGTAGCCGGGAGGTCCCGGGTTCGAGTCCGGCTACTGGACGTGTACCACGTGAAAAAAGAGTCCCATTGGACTCTTTTTTCAGAGCCTATGTATGCAACGCAACGCTCGTACGGTGAAGGACAACATCGTGATGAAACCCGCACACCACAAGGTGTGTGAACCCTATAACGGCGATGGGCTCACCCCCTGTCACGTTGGGTTAAATATTTTTTTTAAATATTGTTAAATAAATGTTTTTCCAATATGCTTAATTCGAAAAACAAAGTTTTCCGCGTCAGCTAGTTTTGCATAAAACAGCGTTTTATTGCAGAAAAACACGGCGCGTTGCGTGGTCGCCGCATCGCAAATTTTGTATGAAATCCTACTCGACGCTGCACAACTTTATAATCACTTCATACAAAATTTGCGACGCAACCCGCCATGTGCTCTTGCACTTAGGCTGCTCTCCAACGAACGGAAATCGAACGTGTGTATATAATATTATTTCATGCAAGTATACTGCGAGAAATGGTCTTAGAAACGGTGTTGGGCTCGTCAATATGAACAACTTTTACTATGGCGAAAATAAAAAAAAAATTTTCGTCTCCATGCAAAATGCCATCTCCTGACGCAGGAAATTTACTTTGTATAGAGAAGAAAAATATTTTTTTTCATTTCCCCACATTGTAGCCGTAGTAAAAGTTGTTCATATTGACGAGTCCAGCAACGTTTTTAAGACCATTGCTCGGGGTCCTTTTACACGCAATATAGGTCTCCTTTGTAAGATGAACCGCCAGGATGTGGAACGACTTACCGGAGTCTGTGTTTTCCTGTTTTCCGCAGTACAGTCTGAAGGTCTTTAAGTCGCGGGTGAATAGGTACCTAATGAACAAGTGTGCTCCATCGTAGACCACATCGCTGCTTAACATCAGGCAGGATGGTGGTCAAACGCACTTTTTTATCACAATTATTCATAGTGATAAAAAAAATGTCCAAAAATCTTTAACTACCCCCCTACTTGTGATGCTTACGACAAACGTAAAGCTGATAGTGATGCGTTGATTTATTTTCCCCCTTTTTACGATTCAATAAAGCTAAGAGATACGTAAAGTTTGTATTTACAGTATAAACAGCCTGTGGGCACAAACGTTGTACATACACGTGATATAGGGTGTTCTACGGTTCCAATTCACTAGATATTTCGGTATAAACAAGAATTATTTAATTAATACACTTCTCGCGTTTTAATCCCAAAGTGGGGTAGGCACTTGCTAAAGCAATTTCCCACGGTTTAAAATTTTAAATAAATATTATTTTAATGTACAATTAGAATTATTGCATAGATCTATAAACGATTGATCATTTTTAATGAAGCGCGCACAGACATATAACTCTTGTTCACCGCTTATATATGTAGACGCGAATATAATCAAAGACAAGCTCAAGCTTACCTTTGTTATTTTATTTGATGTTTCGACGCAGTTGCATGCGTCGTGGTTTTTTTTTTAATCACTATGAACAAGCGTTTGATCACCATCCTGCCTGACCTTAAGCAGCGATGTGGTCTACGATGGAGCACACTTGTTCAGAAGGTACCTATTCACCCGCGACTTGAAGACCTTCAGACTGTACTGCGCAGGAAACACAGACTCCGGCAAGTCGTTCCACATCCAGGCGGTTCGCACTATGAAAGTGGA